>CAXHWN010000153.1:0-18000 GCA_964020975.1 Hermodice carunculata | reverse complement strand
CGCCATGCTCCTGATTTTTGTGCAACGGAACTGTCAACAGCCTGAAGACACGCAAATTTTGAAAACATCGAAGTGAAAAGTTTTCAGTGCAGTCAGACAGAAGTAAATTATATATGGACTGATCTAAAGAAGGCGACACAACGACCAGGTACTGTGATCACAACTCAGTCATAAAACCCTAGGCTCAGGTTGCCACAAAATGAAATTTTATTGCATAAACACTCCCTCTGGAGGGTAGAGCAAACATTACAATGCTCAACACCCAAGCGGCACAGAGATTATTGCCGTGGGTCCAAGAAGTTAAGGCACACATAGATCGCGGAATTAGATAAACAAACTTATAAAAAAGGCTCTGTCTAGTTAAAAAGTACTCTATCTAGTCAAACCCCCCCCCCCCCCAAACCCCTGTGCAATGGCACATTTATGAATGTGTGCCAATACAGACTATTTTCTTTTTCTTTCTTTCTTTCTTTCTTTCTTTCTTTTTCTTTCTTTCTTTCTTTCTTTCTTTCTTTCTTTCTTTCTTTCTTTCTTTCTTTCTTTCTTTCTTTCTTTCTTTCTTTCTTTCTTTACAGGCAAATTTGATTGACATTTCATTTGAAAAGTATTATATGTAGAAACTCCAACTTGGCACAGTAATACTTCTATAGATGAAGTCTTGCCTTTTTATAATGAGGGGTCATGCATTTCAAAATTCTGCAAATGAAGGCTAATTAAAGTTTTAAATCGTCAATATCTTATATACAAAATTTGAGTCAGAGTCCTATCTAACCGGCTCCATTCCAGTCATGAAAAGACAAACTTTCACCAAATTGGGATCAGCGCCCACACTTTGGTGAAAGAAACAGGCCACCAACAAAAAACACCACTGGAGCAAAAATAGTGTTCCATATGTGACATTGATACTATTGAAAATGAAGAACATGTGATATTACATTGTAACTTGTACAATAACATCAGGAAAGATTTATCTGTAAATTTGAACAACTACTACAGTGGGTTTCATTTGCTAACAGAGATGGAAAAATTTGTAACAATAATGCAATCTGGAGATAGCCAAGAGGTACTCTCTTATGTGAATAAAATCTTTGAAATTCAACAACAATGACTCAGGTACTAAATTTTGGTAGCTAAATGGTCATGTATATATAAGTATTCAACTGGGTGCACCTGTAGCTAGTTTTGCAGTATTTTGCTGTATTTTGTATTCTATGTGTATTTCTATTGTCATGCTGACCATATCTTGTATCCAAGATGAATGTCAATAAAGCTGTATATACTGTTGTAGATGTGGCTCTGAGTGTATAGAGGTTCGATCATAGAAAGGCAAAGGTCATCTCAAATGTCAAGGTCAAAGGTCAATTTTAAGTCAAAATGCCATTTTAAAGGTCAAGGTTCACTACAGGTGGAGGTAATCATCAAGGTCAAAGGCCACTTTCGATGATGGCTTTCTTCTAGCCATAATTTGGTCAATTTTTATCCAATTTTGATCATGTTGGGCTAAAATTGTAGCTATTGTAACACTGCACATTTTTGTAACGTATATATAACCTCTAATGGTCAAAGGTCAATGTCATTTGGACCTTTGAAAGTTTCATCCAGCCATAACTCGGCCAATTTCCACCAAATTCTACTCATGTTGGACTCAAGTTGTAGGTATTGCAACACTGCACATTTTTGGAAGGACATGTATCCTCTAAAGGGCAAAATTCAAGGTCATTTGGCCCTTTGAATGCTTCATCTTGCCATAACTTGGTCAATTTTCACCTGATTTGGTTCATGTTGGGCTTAAATTGCCGCTATTGTAACAATGTACATTTTTGTAAATTACGTGTGACCTGTAAAGGTCAAAGGTCAAGGTCATTTTAGACTTTAAAATTTTCATCCAGCCATAAGCTTAATGGAATGTGAAGTACTAAAGGACAAAAATTGTAGCATTTAATATTTACAACTTTTGAAGGTACGCAGACAGATTTGCTTTGAGGCAAATCTTCTTTTCTAGTTACACTCGTTTTTCCATTGGCGTTGCACTGTTGTCTTGACAAATTTTAGCACCTGTTTGATGACAAAAATGGTCCCCATTGTCGCTGGTCATCAGAAAAAAAAAATGGTCTATGTCTGAGAACAAGGTTAAATTATATATATATATATATATATATATCTATATTCAGCGTTGTATTTATACTTGAGTTTTTTTGTCCAGAACCACCTCCTTGTCGTCATTACTCTATTACCATAAGTATGGCTTTTCACGGAATGGGGCATACTTGTTACATTTTAATAAAGAGTGGACCACATCTTCCACATCCCCACTTGTGCAATGATTACATATCTATTGCCCACTTCAGTTCTGTTATATCAGCCTGTCTCGGTGTGCAAGTCATAGGCACTTATTCTCAGTGTGGGGAATCTATTTCTTTTACAAATTGGCATATTTAGTTTGAGATATTATTCTCTGCAGAATTTTGATTTTTTGAATTTGCAAAAAGTCCTAAGTTTATTGGACTCTCTCCCCTCTCCATTTACATATTTAATCCAATCACACTCATATGCTGCACACAGTTTCTCATTTCTCTTTATAATATTTCGCCAATATTTTCCCACTCATTACATATATCAAAGTTAGCATTATTATTATTATTATTTTGGAGCCAGCATGGGTTGTTACTTTTCGTCATGAAGTAGTTCTCACGTAGACATTTGGATACCAGGCTGTCTGGGTCACAGCTGTACAAATGGGATCAATATTTCATAGCGGAACAGCTGCCTAGTTCTCGGCTCACCGCAGTAGCACAGGACTTTCGGTGTGCCCCGAGCATAAAATGACTTAAGTTGACCTGGACTTGTTCTGTTCAGCAGAGCATAACTCGTGCATATGTGCTCGGATGGTGCCATGGTATTGTGATCTAGCATATCATATGTAGGATGACATTTTAAGAGTCAGTTCATGGGCTTCCAACATGCAAAATAAAATCCAGCTTTTTGGTCTAGGGAATTAAGTTGTAATTGCTAAGTGCTTGTTAATCACACGGTAATTCGAAAATATATAGATGCTGAATTCTATAATATATGGGACAAGAAAGTCCATGGCAATAAAAACCTTGATGTTCTCAAAACAATTGGTTAAAAAGGGGCTATGAAGAATATGTTCCCTTTTTCAGTACCCATTCCTGCATAGTTGTGGTGTGGCACTCGGAGTCCAGAAAGTCGCGTGCTTTGTTTTACTGGCACGCGGATTGTCAAATTAACCTGCATCAGTGAACTTTACAGCTTGTCTCTGTACATAGTAGTCTCCATCTGAACCTGTCACAAGGAATTTGAACTATTCTTCTTCAGCTAAATTTTCATAAATCAAGCTCTGTAAATTTGGTGATTCAGTGTGTCTCGAGGATCATAGTATCAGATACATTTCGCCATATAATGCATTAAAAAGGCTTAACCTTTGTTGTCATAATTAATGTTGGCGAATTTTGAGATGTCATGACCACGCCTTGCAAAATAGGTGTGGATATTTGTAAAAACTAGCACCATAATTATGTTTGCCAGTTAGAAATTTGAGAGAAATCGACATATGCCCCTCAATCTGGCAGAAAGAAATTTCTGATAGCATGGTATACGTGTAACATCCTTGCAGTCTTGAAAAAAAAATCGATTTTATAATAAATGATTTCACACAGCTGTTGATCTCTTTGCCATGGCTTTATATTCTAGTTTAACATTATAAGTGAAAAGAAAGTTAATTTTATTAAAAAAAGTGGCAGTTCGACATTCACATTCATATTACCTGCGGAACTGCTGTTGCCCAATTGGCTCAACAAGGAATCCGATTGGAATTTTGAATGAGATTGATGCACCCGCAACTCGTACTTTAATCTAGTATATCGGACGAAGATACTAGAAATCAGTTCATGGACTTCCAACATACAAAATATATTACATCTTCTTCTTCTTCTTCTTCTTCTTCTTCTTCTTCTTCTTCTTCTTCTTCTTCTTCTTCTTCTTCTTCTTCTTCTTCTTCTTCTTCTTCTTCTTCTTCTTCTTCTTCTTCTTCTTCTTCTTCTTCTTCTTCTTCTTCTTCTTCTTCTTCTTCTTCTTCTTCTTCTTCTTCTTCTTCTTCTTCTTCTTCTTCTCCTTCTCCTTCTCCTTCTCCTTCTCCTTCTCCTTCTCCTTCTCCTCCTCCTCCTCCTCCTCCTCCTCCTCCTCCTCCTCCTCCTCCTCCTCCTCCTCCTCCTCCTCCTCCTCATTTGTCAATTTCCTTTTTTTTAATAGTAATTTACACTGTTCACGTTTTAATAGTGGTTAATTATGCGTAACACATGAGAATGTTAGCTTTAACGTATTTGTGCAAGTTAAGTGGGCGACTTTTTACTGTTAGTGTGTCTTCAGAATATGTAGCCGATGTTCACAGTGTTGTGAATGATGTTCTCATCCAGGGCTTGCCATTCTGGAATTTGATGTTAGTAATTTTAAATGATTTTTGCTGGATTAAAGTTGATACACAAATTCTGTAGCATGAAGACCAAGAAAAATGCAGTAGAAGGACAAAATGGAAAACAAAAGAGAATTGGTCCAGTTACTAGACAGGCATCAGCAAACCGGATAAAGCGGTAATCTCGATTTTTTATTTCAGTTACTCTCAAGGCTTCTTTAAATCTTTCTTGCCTGTGCCTATCTTCATCAGAACATTTTCAGTAGTTTGCAGAAAGTGGACAATCACGGTATTAAGACACATGGAAATTTAAATACAGGCTTGATGATTTTTCATTCCTTTTAATAAATCATTTGAGATAGCACATATATAGCTTTACCATATGTGGATCCTGCCAGGCATCATAGTCAAGTATATCTCACCAACACTCTTAAGCTACATTTTCGTTCTCTGTGGAAAAATTAAGAAAGTTAAACTTGTAAAACTTCACTATTTCCATATCACAGCCCGCTGTCTTTATCATTACTGAAGAGTTGAGAATATTGAAGACAGACCAAAGGTGGGGGTAAAAGCAACAATGACGACACTTTTGCATTTATGGCAATTCTTGCATAGCAACATATGATCTTGGGATTGATAGTTAGATGGTAAATTTTTCTTAAATGTGACATATAATAAATCTAAGTATTTCCGTTTCTCTGCGTGTGAGTGTTTCTTGTGTTGATAGTAACAGTAAAGACCTGATATGTGCGTGGCATCGGCTGTGGCTAAACCTACCATTCAAAAATGAAAAATCTCGTCCATTTGTTTTTTACATTTGTAGGGTGGCTCTGTTATTCTGTGCCAATGTTATTTGTCAGGGAACACTGACAATAAAAACAAAGGAAACACATCCTAAGAGAATGATGAGTAATAGTAAAGACAAGCATAGTTTGGTTACATTGTTACTTAAGAACATTTACAATATTATATATATATATATATATATATATATATATATATATATATATATATATATATATATATATATATATATATATATACATATATAGATAGATAGACAGACAGACAGACAGACAGATAGATAGATTGATTGATAGAAAAGTACAGAATCCAAGATGACTTACGTTTAGCATATTCACAATATAAGAAATGCTGTACCCATTTCATTTGAATACTATTCAGCCTTCATGTTGAGACAATCTATCTTTTTCGTAATTGATACTAAATTTGCATATTCGAATCGGATAGGCAAAATTTGTTTTACCTGTATTGCATTCCACCAGTTTTGGATCGTACATGTATTTATATTTCGATATTGTGTTGTGTGATCATTCTGTTGGATGTTGTAGGAAAATAATCTATTATATTAAAGAGTAGTGTTTAGTTACATCAATATTACAAGATAGATGACAATGTAAAAATGAAGAGGCTTTCTTTTTGCGGCAACATCAAAATGTGGGTCAGTTCGCAACTTTGATTTCCGGCCACAACTCATTTCATACCTGCCCCTAATTTTTCCGTATATTTACGTAGATTTAAGACGACTATTAAATATTTAAATTCTTCATGAAAAGTGTTTTCATTCCAGTACCAACATGCCTATAGTCTTAAGTCAGTGATTTTGGCACTGTCAGGCAGTGCCAAAACCACTGACCAATGCATGTAACAATAGCATGGAATGAGTTAAAAAAGTTACTGGATCATTTTTGCAGTTATTTGCTCAGAGATTCAAAGACAAAACAGAATTAATGCTTCTTTCTCATATATGGAGAAAACGTTGCAACATCTGCTTTTGCACTCTCTGCAAGATACAAGAAATTTCATTGTAAAACTTCATTTCTCAGCAATAGATTCTCGAATTTCTTGATGCATTTAAATATACATGTACATGTTTATGAAAGTTGTTGCGGAGGTATTTGACCTTACGTGAACGTCACATTCACCTTGTGTACATTAACGTAAACCACTTTCCAGCTGACGATACGTTCTTACAGTCCATTTGTATTGTAATATTGAATGAAACATGCTGAAATTAATAATTAGTCTATTGTTTTCTACCCTGTTTGATTTTTCAATTCGACAGAGTTCATGATGCTGTTTACAGTAATGAGCCATGGTTACTGAGGAGTATGTTAAAGGCTCGTAGGCGTGTCACCAGTTATATGGTTTCTGCCATGCTGCACGCCATCAAGAAAGGCTATACCGAGTGTGTCCAGGTTTTTCTCGAAGCCGGTTTGTCGTATCAAGTCGTTGACCATAAAAACACTCCTGCTATAGAGTTAGCTGTCAAAAATGGACATACAGAAGTGGCAAAAGTACTAATTCGTAACGAGTTTGAACATAATGGGGAGAAGGCCTTGGAAGACACAATGTACAGCGCGATACGGTATGACAATGCAGATCTGTTCAAGCAAATTGTGCAATGGGGACTAAGAGAAGATACCGCATGGCTAATTGAAGCAGTCAAAAACACAAGATTATCAATGTGTCAGTTGTATCTAAAATCTTTCCCAAAGTGTGATGTCAATAAGAAATCATCAAAAGATGAAAGTGCGCTGTGGTACGCAATTCTGAACGGCGAAAAAGAAATGGTCAACTTCCTATTGTTTCACGGAGCTGATCCCAACTTGCTAGTGGAGGGTGGACTTGCGCCCATCTTGGCAATTTTCAAGCACCGCTTGGGCTTGAGGTGGTGTGGAACAGGGTGGAAGCCAGGACCACCGTATCGTCCTCCAGCTCAGGGGCAAAAACCAGTTGAATGTTGTAGACGGTTGTACCATCGACGTGGTAAATGTTAATACTCTGTTACTTTTTCTTTTGCTATTTGCTTGGGGCGCATGCTTAGAAAGAAAATAAATCGTTTTCATATGTTCACGGATTTTTGCATTGGAATTTGGAGTTCTTTGAATACTCACAAAATTTTTATTTTGAATTTAAGATTTTCCAAACATAAACCATATCATTTTTCATGACAGGGTATACATGTTAAAAATATTAAATAAAATATGAGTAACACATGACAAAGTGTGTTATTTCTCAGTGGATGTAATTTATTGTATTTATTTTGAAGGAAGACAATCCACTCTAGCTAAAATAAAAAGTACGCAAACTGCAGAAAATCCGCGAAATGGTAATATTTATTCTGTGAATAATTTATCTCACGAAACTTGAAACTTATATGTGGCGAACTTTCTATGCGAAACGGGAAACGCACACTCTGGAAACTGACATTCAAAAAAGTATCTTATGCTATTAGCGTGTGTCATTAATTGATAAGTAGAAAAAATGGACGTTTCAATAATGATAGAATTGTAAATTGTATGTTTGAAAATTAATTCGTGATACTCCTGTTGAAATGATTTAATCCTTGAGTTCAACCTAACAGATTCTTTTCTCTTATATTTTGGGAGCCACTTGAGACATGTCACAGTGCTTTTTTTCATTAATTTGAAGAAATACCAAGAATAATAGTTTTGTCTCTTTTTTCATATAAGACTATGGATCACACCATCTCCACTATTTGGGATTGATGTAGTACCAGTTTATAACATGAAATATAGGCTATTTGTTAATTTAATATGAAATTTGAGGATCGGATATTTGAATTTAAGATGCAGTGAGCCACCTTTATCTCGTTGCACCACACGGAAACATAATGCATATTGTACATTTACAGTGCTCTAAAAATGTGGAAAAATCATGTTTTGTGAGATTCTACTGTATTCATTCGATTGGATTTAAATCAATGGGAAAATGATTTAACATTGGAGATTTTGCTGACGTATTTGACAAAATAGCAAAGCAATTTGTTTTTGCTTGTGATGCGTATCGTTCATGTACGAAAAAGGTAACATTTGTGGGATATTGTTTCATGATTTTAACTTTCATGATTGAAATTTCATGGTTCGGGGATATTTGACAATTTGCACAAGATTCCCGTTTCGGGGGTCAACAGTCTCGCTGGACCAGAATGATCCATCCTGAAGGCTGGCTTATCAGCGATGCACATACATTCATGCGTATGTACATACGTACATACATTCATACGGTGTATTTGTTTCTTATCTTTTGTAGGTGTATCTTTTGCGTGGGTGCGTGCACCGCGAAGAAGAGTATCCACCGAAATAATATCAAGCTGTCTCAAATACGGTGCAGATATTGCCAGTGTTGATGAGAAAGGTAACGACGCCTTGATTCTGGCTTGCCAAGCAGGGGAAGAAGATATTGTAAAACTCCTACTTGAGCATGGAGCAGATGCTGATTCTCCCAGAGGCGAGTTGCTGCGGACACCATTACATTGGGCATGTGAGAATGGGTTTCACCGAATTGCCAAAGCCCTTCTGACACAAGGCTGTAGTCCGGACTACAAAGACGCACAGCTTAATACTCCTTTGTCAGCCTCAGTCAGAATGCTACCTTGGCGCTATACCCTATATTCCCAAATACAGATGGTGTCTACAGTGAGGCTACTACTGAAAGCAGGGGCACACCCAGATTACACCGCACCATCTCTCTCACCCCAAACCAGTAATAGTAATTTTTCCGATTTGGTGAACTATGCATTTAGCAAACTGAAATTGGACTTGATAGGCTATCTCATTGTTGCCAACTCTGACATGTCTAGACTGAGTGAAAAGACATCGAGGTTGATTTCAAACCAACTCGTGGACCAAGAAAAGTCTATGGTGGTGGATTTGTTAAGGGCTCTTTTTACAGCAGGGTTTACAACGATGGCTTGGAGAATTGTCAGTCACTGTCCAGCAGGCAACAGGCAAGTGTTTTACCAACAACTAATGACAGAACTGGCGAGTGAGCCTAGGTCTCTTGAACAGTTTTGTAGACTGGCTGTTAGGAAAACCCTTGGTATTGGCATTGAGAAAAAAATCGAATGCCTTTGTCTGCCAGAACAAACGAAATCTTTCATAAGAATGGACGATGTTCTGGATCTTCTCCTAAATGGGGAACCAGAATAAGATTCTCACATAAATTAGGATTTAGGATTTTAGTGAATATTACTGTAAAGAGGTTCAGGAAGTAGGTGAGAAAGACCAATTCCAGACCAGGACCCAGAATCAATCGTTTTCATTAATTGGCAGGCCTTGTATGCATGGTCATGGTAAAAAATAGGAAAACGCACTCCAGGCAATGCCTCTTTGATCTGCTATATGTACACATTACTTGTCAAGGCATTGCCATGGCTATCATTACAGCCCGATATCAGACCCAAACGAAAATAAGGAATCCAATTGGAGGATCAAACAGACGCCTGTTATCTATTGGGATATCAGCCCATTATTTGCCAACAGATTGTAAATGGAATCTGGGACTAAGGAGATCGTGTGGTCAGCAGCTGGTGCCCTTCAAAGAGGCATGATCAGCCCAAGGTTATTCACAGAATTTTAAGACGACAATGGCGATGATGATAGAAGTGATATGGTCCTTTGTGATATTCCCTTCTTCTGACTGCTATTTGCGGATGACTTGCTGTGACACTGCTGAAAGTCCCCAAGCACAACTTGATGGATTATTCGACTTCTGCAAAATGCTATATGATTTTGAACTTGTCAGAAACAAAAGTACTAATGTTTAATAAGCGTATTGTGATAATAAATTCTTTTATAATGGTGACGCAATTGAATGCACTGTCAGATGTATATAGCTTGGATTTTGGTTCAGTGTTACAAAATATACCTACTTGGCTGGTGATAAAGAGTGCGTAGTTTAACAGTGTGCCCAGTTTTTTCAAACACTTTGGCTCAATGAGAAATTACTGGGGGTAGTTGAGTTTGAGAATATTGCTCAGCCGAGAAATTTTCCATCCAAAGATGGAAGACCGTTTCTTCAAAAAAAAATCAAATAATTATCTCTATTAAAACAAGCTAATAAAGTTATTCAAGATGTGAAGAGATCATTGAAGATCAATGAAATGTGGTGTTCATGAGAAAGATGATTGTGTGCTCACTTTATTTGAGAAATTTCTGTAGATAGCGTGAGCAGTTGCTCGGGCTGTGTTGAAGCAAATGTGTATGAGAAACGGGAAAGACTGAGATATCTCTTAACAGAGAGAAATTTGTCGCTGATGGCCTATTTCTCCCTGAGCAAAAGTGTTGGAGAAACCGGACCCAGATACTTAAAGCTTACTAACAACTGTATAAATTAAATATACCAACAATTGGTAAATATACCCCCCCCCCCCCCACCACCACCACCATCACCTTAAAGGCCTATGCTTGAGTGTCGTTCAGAGGCCTGGTTAAATGCTAGGAAAGGGAAGCCTAATCTGCACCCATGGACATATTTAATTTTAAATCATGAAGTCAACACTTAATGTCAGAACCCAGACAGCTACTGATGCAATTTATGCCGAGACTAGGAGACTTCCACTGTTGAGTAGGCATCAAATTAAAGCTTATAAAACCGTGAAAAAGTTTAAATTAATTGATGACCACGCTTTTAAGGAGCAACTATACCCTATGTTCTTTTGACTCTTTTGGAGAACGTTATTCGTGTACAAAATCAGGAATTAATTTAAAGAAGTGGGGTATATTAGTACTTGGAATGATGAAAACTTTGTGTGTAGTGAAGTTGTTTTAAAAGATATTTGAAAAATGTGCAAAACTCCTTTTGAAATAAGTAGGGGAGACAGAGGCAGAGTGGAAGAAAATGTAGGACTAATTTTTGGTTTTTATTTCTCGAAGACTTACTTCATTTATAATGATATTAAACTATTGTGAAAGAGAATTCTAAGCTTATGTCACATGAATGGGCTTTCCATGCCTAACTAAACTATTGTTTACGTTATACTGACATAAAAGACTAAAATATGTCCCAGTGTGCCCCCAGAGTTTGACAATAGTAAAGCAAGCTCCATTAAGCCGACCAGGGTACAGTTGGACAGTTTCCATTTGGGTTTTTAGGGTTTTTTTTCTCAG
This sequence comes from Hermodice carunculata, assembly GCA_964020975.1. Taxonomy (NCBI): domain Eukaryota; kingdom Metazoa; phylum Annelida; class Polychaeta; order Eunicida; family Amphinomidae; genus Hermodice; species Hermodice carunculata. The sequence goes on along the minus strand of CAXHWN010000153.1, from coordinate 6,636 downwards.
GCAGTATATTCATGTGCTACGGTGTCTGACTCTTGTGGAAGAGTATATAAAACTTGTGTGACAGACGTGGGTTTTCCCATTTGTAAACTTCCGTTTTGTGCCATGTACCAACGTGCCCCCACACTACCCTTATGGGAACTTTGCATATCTCACAACTATCTATGTGATTATGTTGGAAACAAGTTAGGTTTCAATAATAGCAAAGTATTCCTTCAAGCATGAGAACAATGTAGCAGACCGAGTACTTGCGCTTTTGACAAAATATTTGCTCCTTTGATAGATGATGTAAGAATAGAGCAATCCTCTGCTTTAGAAGGAAAAATTCCACTGTAGCATTGTACCTTATGTCCCACTCTATCCTGGTCTGCCCTATGTACAAAGTATTCAACATTCCATTCTGATACTAGGACAAAATTATGAACATATAAAATCTTTTGAAATGTTCTTTGTGTTGAGCCATTTTTTCGGTGTTAAATGGGACCATTACTTATCAAGACCGATATCCCAATTCAATCCAATTTCGAATCCGCCCAAATATGACAAGTAAACATGAACATGACCAATCACATTCCATTCTGATACTAGGACAAAATTATGAACATATAAAATCTTTTGAAATGTTTTTTTGTGTTGAGCCATTTTTTTCGGTCGGTATTAAATGGGGCCAATACTTATCAAGATCGATATCCAAATTCAATCCAATTTCGAATCCGCCCAAATATGACAAGTAAACATGAACATGACCAATTACATACAAATTCTGATCATTTATCAAGCCATGCATCTGCCATCAACTCCAACAGACTACACCCATGAAATAGTAATTACTGTTATGAAGAAATAGAAGCGGACACACTTTTCAATGATGTGAAAGAAACTGTATCAAATTCTGTGTAATCAAGATTCAACCATGATCAAAATCGCTTGCCAGCAAACAAGCGATGTCGAAATCCAGTTACATCAAGATAGATATACACAAGACAAAATATAATGTGGAGGAAAACATCTCTCTCCTGTCTTGAGACAGGTACTAACTAAAACTAAATGTATTTGATTCATGCAACTCCCAACTTTAAGAGGTATCTTGCCTCATACATATACCATTGTAAAAGCCGACTGCAATTAATACTCGCTCACAACCCCATTTATGTAACTTTTCAATCCGCCTTATATTAGCGAAATAATGATAATAATAAACCTTGAAGCTGGCAAAAAAATAGGACTCCGAGAACTGGTTAAGCTCATTGTCTTGAAATCTCGATGACTCAAGGAGATGATTGTCAATATAGACTCAACCCAAAATCTCGAGAGTCCATGAAGAAGTGCAAAATTGATTGTTTAATGGACAGCAGGTCCAGACGAAACAGTGAAAAAATTTAATGGTTCATGAATGAAATTTATCGATATGAAATGGAGATGTTGAGAACCACTGACTTGACTATCTTTGTCAAAGGTGTCAAATAGTATGAGTACCACGATATTGCCAGTACATACTTGAACAATCCCAGCAAAATTAGGATTAATATAGAGATGCAGCATCTTTTTATGCATCCAAACGAGAGTTATCTTATGGCAGAGCTGCATAGTATGGGACCAAGAGTGACAAATAAGAGGCGATTCACCTGTTCGATGACATAAAGTATCAGTGCTCCGGTCCGAAATTGGAGTTCCTCTTCTACACAAGACAATTAACCAGGATGTTCAAATTGCTGAAATCTCTGGAGCAACAATGAAGTCTAATCAAGTACAAAGATATGAGTAAGCCACTTGTGCTGATGTGGTCATGAATAGATGTAAGATCAGATTCATATACCGCACAGAGGCAGACCCCAAGGGATCATTCAGGTTTTGAGTACCCTTGAATGAATGCACAGACACATCTTTGGAGAGGAATACACTATTGTTTACAGTATGAAACACACCTTGGAAGCTTTTGCTCTAGATATTTCAGATTGCATAATGGCAATGTAGTTAAATTGCTGTAAAATGACAATTGTATAATCGACTATCAGATGGCAGCTGTCTGGGTTAAATTCCTACCAGAGATGGTCTAAATGCGACTGGAGAACGATCAAATGCTAATCAGACAAACGAACTGTATCTATAACGCAGTAAAGCCAAAACGATCTTGAATCACTAATGGCTTGTTTGAACATATGTTTTACGACAAGCTTGAACTTGTTGATTGCTTCCAAAGACCTGATAAAAGAAAAATTGAAAAAAGTAGAAGCCTGCATACAGAGGTCCATGTTAAAAGGTGATAACACAGGAATCCTTAAACCGTGTAGCGAAAGATGACTCTCATTCAAAACATGAAGAATTTTACGAATTAATTCAGAGCGGAACAGGAAAAGCCACCAAGCGATATTTTAAAACATTTCACTTTAAAGACTAGCAGAAATAATTGAACATGGGTCCCCTGTTAAAGACCTAGATAGCACTCAAAGCAATATATGTACTCAATTGCCACATGACAAATTGGCACCTTTCTTCTAAAGTATGTGAAAATAGACACCAGTTGTAACTGCTTATAACGTGTTTGAATTTGTTCTAAATGGAATAGCCTTTGAAAACGGATGAGCAGTATTGCTGTAAGAAGGCAATGAAAATAGATATGTCCAAAGAAGGTGTTTTTCTCTCTTTGAAAGACCACAAGAAATATCAGACAGTCCCATGTGTGATTTATGATTACTAGAAATCATCCAGACAGAATATAAGCTCCTGCCAGCAGAGCCCAGATGGGAAGCATAGCAAAGTATATTTATACATATGTGAAAATGAAGTATTAGTTATACTCAATAGTCTTGATGCATCTAAAGCCACTGGTCCTGCTGGAGTAAGTCCAAGATTTCTGAAAGAAACCGCCCCTGTAATTGACAAATTACTTACAAAATTGTTTAATATGTCGTTAAATCAAAAGCAGTTTCCATCATTCCGGAGAGAAGTCAATGTTACACCTTTGCACAAGAAAAAGGTGATGATAACTTGTGTAATAATTATCGGCCTGTGTCTCTTTTAAGCTGTGCAGGAAAAGTATTTGAGAAAGTTGTTTTTAATTTTTTTTCGAGACAACTTGGTTATTTCAGCCAATCAGTCTGGATTTATTCCTGGTGACTCGACCATCAACCAGTTATTATCACTATACCATGAATTATATGTAGCTATTGATCAAGAAAAAGAAGTGAGAATTGTCTTCCTTGATATAAGATAGGCTTTGGACAAAGTTTGGCATAAGGGTCTCTCACATAAATTAGAAAAAAAAATGGTGTTACTGAAAATCTTCTGGCATGGTTCGAGGATTATCTTCATAATCGTAAACAAAGAGTTGTTCTTAATGGCCAATCTTCTACTTGGGGTACCATTACCGCTGGGGTACACCCAGGGATCTGTCTTAGGTCCTTTACTATTCTTAATCTACATCAATGACATTATAAATGTAGTCAACTAAAAAATCAAGCTTTTTGCTGACGACACTTCCCTCTTTCTTACTATCAATGATCCAGCCCACGGTACAGCTATTATTAACAGCGACCTTGCCTCCTTGGACGAATTGTCTAAGAAGTGGGTTGTATCCTTTAATGCTCTTAAACCCGATGCCATGCTTATATCTCTGATGGGAAACACGTTGGATCACCCACTGTTAATTTTTCAAGGACATCAGCTCAAGGAAGATTCCTGAACATAAACACTTAGGACTTACGTTAAGATCGGATTTTAAATGGAAATCACACATTACGAAATTGTGACTAAAGCTTCCAAATAGCTCAACATTATGAAAACTTTGCCCTATCGTCTAGACCGGGAGACTTTAGAAGTCATTTATATGTCATTTATTAGAGCAATTTGAGAATATGGCGGTGGGGTCTGGGATGGCTGTGCACAGGTTGATCAGAAACTTTTAGATGTACAATTGGCTGCGGCCCGTATTGTAACGGGTGCAATGAAAACTGCCCCTTGTGAGAAATTACACGAAGAAACTGGGTGGGAGACATTGTCTACACGGAGAGAAAGGTCTAAACGAATTATGATGTACAAAATTTTTCACAAATTATCCCCCAGCTATTTATTTACTGCTCTTCCTGACGTCCCAACTCCCGAAAACAACCTTCGTCCTAACACTAGGGCAAGTTCTAATCCACGCTCTCGTGCTGACTTACCTTCCTTTCAGACCAGAACAGCCTTTTTCAGTAAATCCTTTTTTCCATCCGCTCTCACTCTATAGAACCTCCTGCCTCTGGAAACTCGAAATTTACCTACGCTTTCGTTGTTAAAGAGAAAAATATCTTCTCCTGCATCATGTCCCGTTAAATACCCAGAATTATTTAACGTGGGCAAGAGATATTTATCTATTTTGCATTCGCGTTTGCGTATGGGTCGCATCATCTATTTAAAACAGGTGTAAAGGAGTCTCCTGTTTGCTAATGTGGAGCAACTTCTGAAAGTATTTGACATTATTTTCTGACTTGTCCCCGATATGCTACTGCTCGAGATATCTCACATACATCCATTAGGTCCTTGGCACCCTTCAGTATAAACACAATTTTGTTTGGTAGCGATCTTTGTAGTCTTGAAGACAATATTACCATGTTTTGGCAGTACAGGAATTTATTAATAAAAGCAAACGGTTTCAAACTGGAGCAGTAACATGATAGCTCTTACATGTACTTCATTAATGTCATAGGTATTTTGTCGGCTATGCGCCCCTCTATCTGTGCTTGTACAAGTGGTGTTTTTCTTTTCCATGTTTTATTTACATCGTCGCTCGTTGAGTCCCTCACTCTCGGAACTCGACTGGCGGCGACTCACTGGAGTTAGTCTTGTAACGTTCGTCCTGTCTTTGTCTTCTCGCAAGAGGGATTAACATAGGGCTATGCCCTTCTTCCCAATTGTATTTCTTTTGAAATAAATAAAATATGTTTAAATCAAAGTATCAGAAACACCCCCCCCCATCTGGTGACTGTTATTACATCCAATCCCCTTATTGCAACAAAAAGCCTGTCATACATACTGTTAAATATGCCAGACGAACGTTTGTCAAAGTCTTAAAAAAGCTATCAGAGATCTATATCGCAAGTTCTTGACATTTCCAGCAAAAATGATTATGTTGCTGGACGAATGAAAACTTTTAATGCACTGCCATATATACATGTATATATAGATTATAGCATGCTTTGTTGACGATATGAAGTATATCAACGAGCACTGGATGCCATTTAGCAGAACGAGTGAGCGAAGCGAACGAGTGTATTTGGTATCCAGTGTGAGTTAATTACTTCATATCGTCTACAAAGATGCTTTGAAATTTTAATCTCATGTTTGGGTCGATTTGTATATTTCAATACACAAAGCAGAAATAAGAACGACATTTGCATAAAGTTTACTCCTCATCAACACAATTACCGATGAAACCGGAAGAGTGCCGATTCCACCGGAGGAGTACCGATACATCATATCGCGGCACTATAGCTTTTAGGCCTATGATACGGTATTTATACAAGCCTCTTATAGTACCAAAATCGGCCAAACATTATATATATATATATATATATATATATATATATATATATATATATATATATATATATATATATATATATATATATATATATATATATATATATATATATATATATATATATATATATAGGGAGGAATGTTATGTTGAAAAAAACTAATTTTGGGACCACTACCATCTGACAGGTGTTTTCCGGGGAGCCTCACATGTGAACAACAGTCTCATTTCCAGATTTTCACAATTCTTTCTGTTATATTCCATAACTTGTTGGGATATGACCGTAGATGATATAACAATGTTTGAAAGTATGAGTGAATTTTACGGTGACAATAAATGTAAGGTGCCTAAGAGAACAGGAATTTATCCCAACGACCACATGTGTGGACCAAATAAATTCAAAGAATCTGGCAGAATTTTATTTTAACCTTAATGATGTCAGCAGGACGGAGAAAGATGAGGAGCAAGTGTGTGACACTTATGATCAAAATAAAAAACGTGAGACTATCACAATCTGTATTTGATGTTGCTCTTTCTACCCAAAGTCTGAGAATGTCAGAGACATACGCATTAGAATTACAAACTAGATCCTGCATGGTGTACTAAAGTAAATGATCTTAAAATGCGGTCTTTTGTTATGTCTTTGAGGTTTTTTTTAAATTCATTATTCACACAGAAATGTGGATTGTCTTGTTGATTCCTTTTGCATGTCATGCATTCCAGACCTACAATCAGCAATCTGATTGGGCTACAAGTGTACTACCGTGATACAACATACATGTTTTCATGTTTCTGTGGTCTAGCTATAAGTGTACTAGCGTACATGTTTTCATGTTTCTGTGGTCTAACACATAGATTTGTATTAGAAAACATAACATCTCCCTTTCTTGACAAAAAGACCAAAGATTATTAAATATTTATATGATAGAAACATTGATGTTTTGATGGTCTCCAAATTCTCTCCATTTTCCTTACTGCAGGTTGTCTTTTATCGAGGGTAGAACAAGGATTTTTTTGACCAGGCAACTGAAAATGGACTCCGGGCGGAGACCTGGAGACAATTGAGTGTCCGACGGTCTATATGGAGTTAGAAGGATGTACTTTGAACGTGCCGGCTATATCTC
>CAXHWN010000151.1:0-33000 GCA_964020975.1 Hermodice carunculata | reverse complement strand
CCTTGGATGAAGAAATGGTCTTTGGATTGATACAGCAAAGCACATCTGTAAAACAAATCCTCACGTGGACAACATTTGAAATCAAAACGTCCGTACTTCTCTGATCTTTATCTGCTCGACAGTTCGGATAAAGAAACGTTCATATCTGTAAAACGTACTTCAATTTCATTGAACGTTTTCATGAAATACATATTTACAAACAATGGAAATAAAAATTGTCATGATAGCAATACACACAATCAATTGTACTTGTTGAACATGTATGACACCCCTGTATAACTTGTGACCTTATTTACTTTTTTGTAATGAAAATGTTCCTAGAATACACCATTGGCAGGACATATTCTTACCATATGAGTTCCGCCCAAGGCACATCAACTTGTACATGTAGTTATTCTTGTCCACTCTGGATTTGTAGACTTTCATATCCTTTTTCACCTTTCCCACAGATACTGAGTTCCAATATGTGTTATAGCCTTTTGTTGGACTTTCTGCACCTGCTTCCAGGCAGCCTGCATCTGTCCACCACTTTTTCAGGCAAGCGATGTTGTGAGGACCAAGTGCACTCTCTTGTTTGTAACAATTCGCATGCATTATAGAACTACGCTCATAATCTGGAAAAATGCAATTACAAACACATCGATTGTATTGCATAATCCCATCAATATATGGTGAAAACATGAAACAACACAAATTGCAGTATCTATTTTGTTGAAATAAGCTGATGCATATGCATGTATGCACACACACACACAGATATATATATATATATATATATATATATATATATATATATATATATATATATATATATATATATATATATATATATATATATATATATGAACATACATACAAGAACTATGATAAAAACACCGCTCTATTGACTGTTATATGTTAGAGGACAAGTGATTTGAAAATGCTTTTTCTTTCACGATGCTTTTTGTCGAGTGTGAGTATGTCCATCAGTTGAGGGTATTGTTGCTTTTTTTTCTTGGCATAATCTGTGTGCACCATCATACCACAAATGACACAATTGCATTTTAAGTGCATTGTTAGTATGTATCATTTAGAAAGATATTGACCCAATTTCAAGCACGCATGGGTGAAACATTCTGAACAAAAAATTCATGCGTATGTGCAGCCACATTGATGTCTCAAAGACAGTCGTCTAGTGTACACAATGCACTTCACTTTAAGATCATTATCTTAAAAGCAACTGTTAATCTTAACACTTTCCAGTCTGAGTCCGCATATATGCGGATTCACACAGTTTATAAAATATTTATATTACGATTTCATATTTGAAATCCTCATGGAAAGACGTTTCCAACGAATACCAACATGTCATATATACCATTAGCAGGTAGTCAACAGCTTTCCTCGGGGCACTTTCCGCGCATTGCGCGGAAAGTGCCCCGAGGAAAGCTGTTGACTCAGACTGGAAAGTGTTAAGAAATGTGTCTTGTATGCCTAATTATGATCCACAAAACTCAAATGTTTTATTCCTCGCTTTTTCAATGAAATGTATGTTGCGGTTTTTCCAGTAAGCTGTCCTGACTCACAATAATATATGGAACAGCATAATTTTAAATTTCAATTTCATATAGTCGCTTCTACAGGCGTATCATATAAACGTTGACGTGCACACATTTTAATTGTTTATAATGATAAATTTATGTTTTGTTTGTTAGGTTTCTTTCTGATCTGTAATTTGTGCGAGAGTTTATTTTCTGTTGATTGAGAACTAACTTACGCGAGATTGTCACGTCATCAATTGCAATATCTCCTTCCGCACCAAGCCCAATTTTTCCCTCAAATATAATCTGCATCGAAATATAATTGCTGTACAGTAATGTATATTTGCGATAGGTGTTTATTCTTTGCAGCTTCAGATTGAAACAAAATTGTGGTTGCAAATCATTCTTATTGTCAAAAACAAATTGAATATTCATTGAAATATTAAATATATGAAGCAGCATGGTGATCACTGCTCATTTCCACTCATTCCATACATGTGAACATGCACCTTACTTTTCAAGAAATGAATCGAAATTGTCTCATGCGAAAATTTATGACAATGAACGCTCAGATGCAGACTTACAGCAGTTGGTTCAATAAATGTTGTCTGCAGATCAACTTCACACCAACGGTGTCCCATATCGGCTGTCATACTGGTTAGTTCAGTTTCTGTATTGGTAGACCTTGCCAAAACTCTGAGTTGCCCTATGTCAGATCCATCCATGTGAACAAAGAACTTAACGTAAATGTTTCCTATGATGTCGAATGCTGGAGATAATAGTCTTGCAATGTCACCAGGTTTGCGGGGGTCCGATGATTCAACGTACATGTAGCAACCTAATAATAATAATAATAATAATAATAATAATAATAATGATAATAATAATAATAATAATAATAATAATAATAATAATAATAATAATAATAATAATAATAATAACAGTAATGCACCTAATTATAGTAACAGTGTTAATGTGTCATATATATATATATATATATATATATATATATATATATATATATATATATATATATATATATATATATATATATATATATACATACATATATATATATATACATAAAGGTAACAGGAATAAGTGACAACAAAGTACGTGCACATATGGTTGGCATCACATAATAACAACCTTACAGAAATAATGGCACATTGATATTGACGATAATAATAATTATTATTCGTTTATGCTGAATATTAAACTCAAGGACAGCTGTACAGTACAGCTCTCGCATCATGGACCACCCACACTCGCACAGTTTGACGCGTGCTTGAGCACTCCGCCACGCATCTCGCATGCCGCCAGCGAGATATGCTTACTACGGGCGTGCTCAAACGTGCGTCCATGGCTTTTTGAACATGCGTTTTAGTGCTCATTTTTTCACCAATTTGGCGACTGGCGTGCTACAAAATGCGTTGAGCCTATCACATGATGCTCATTGCCTGTCAGGCGAGATTGAATCAACTTTTCACACCGTGCCCGCAATGCTAGCATTGCCTGTCAGTCATTCTGTTATGAAGAGAACCCGTACGACACGTGGTTGCTTTGAACCAATCATAATTGACATGTTGGCCTCAACCCACAAAAAGCATGATGGAGGAGCACGAGGGAATAGGCGGTGTCAGGGCCACAACAGACAATGATTTGTATTTCTCCCCTGCTCCAGCCAAGGCCCCGTCTTAACCGTTTTATGTGCGATATGGACAACTACAAACCAGACAAATTTTGCGATTTTTTTTGTTATGTCACGAGCTGTTCTGTCCTGATTAAAAGTCATAAGAACATCTTTCAATTTTTCGATGCTGTTTTGTCACTTTCTGTTGCGCCCAACAAGGAAGTGTTACAATGGTAGAAATTCTTCCTGTCTGTCGGTGATATTTCACCGCCCTTATTCAATGTAGTTAGTCCAACAGTTAAATGGTATCCCTCTAATTTGACTAAAACTTTGTACATCCAGCTTTTCTAAAACAATTTTCCATTTCTTGTCCTCACTGGCACGCACTATCTTGCTTTGTAGGTAAACAAGAAGATATGTCGTAAATCTTGGAAATCTTTTACCGGGAAATTAACTGACGACACTCCCACTTTTTTTTTGGGGGGGGGGGGGGCACCCTCAAGACATGTACACCTGTGTACAGTACCGATCGAAAGTCTTTTAACCACACGCGCGTGGCTCCTGCGAGTGTCCCACGATGAACGCGGCCGAGTTGTGACTTGGCCAAGTGTTTGTTCCTGCGTGGACAAGCCAGGTGCACGGCCGAGTCCTCAAGCTTCCGCGCCTGGGGATCATCCGCGCATGAGGACTTTTCCTCTTGTAAACATGGACATAGTTCTTTGTCACATTGATGGTAACTTTATGGAGTAAAAAGGCCTATCCTTTGCTTAATAAAATCTACCTATCTTAGCCTGTCAATTGACTCTTTAGCCTACCGTAGTTGCAATTCTTCCCCGGGAATTGCTCCTTGTTTTATATGTTAATATGTACGGGTACAGGTGAAAACTATACACACGTGAGGATCATCAACTATATGTTTATACATGTATGTAGCATAAGTATACATATACTTACAAAACATATAAGTTGTAACTAATGATCCTAACGTGTGTTATTTTAAAGGTCAAATGTCAAAGATGACGGAAATTTCTCACATTTTAGCATTAATGTGCACATCAGGACCACATTTTTCGAACCCGAAAGAATTTTTATATGATTTTACCTCCGGGATACGAAAAAAACATCTTTTATCACCCTCACCACTGAAAACATTATTGAAGTTTTTGCCGTATTTTGGCCGCCAGATGGCGCGCTTTGTGACGTCATTCTTGTCAAAGCGAGTGGGAAAGAAGATGGCGGAATACATGTTTGACCCTATGTTCGGTTGGGAAGATGATGAAGAGAGTAGTTTTGGACCACAGGTTATATTCAGATCCGTTGTAAAACCGTACATGTACGAGCCGTTAGCAAAAGGGTGACGTATTGAGGAGGTGGCGGTGGTGCCGTGCGACTCCGAGAAGGGGGAACGGGGACCCAGAGCCGGAGGACCCAACAGATGTTTCATGGACATGGTATGTGGATTATGCTCAATTTTGCGAGAGGAACATACGACACTCGGACAGAGTTTTGTAGATTTTTCTCGTGTCGTGTGGTCACAATAGCGTACACTAAAGTTTCGTATCGAATTAGTGTTATACAGATCAACAAATTCCACGTAGCTGGCAATGAAAGACGTGTTTATGCTGGGGCATTTCTCCATTACCTTTCTCGGGAGTACCGTGCCCGTGGAAGACTTCAGTAAAGCCCCTTGTCTCGTTTGTAAACTCGCGTTTGTCTGTATTTTAGATGCCATTGGTATTGTGCATGTGATGATACTTGTAACAAACGAATGACATTTTTTAAAAGCCAAATCTGACCGAGCCGTCTGCACAGATCGTGAGTAGCTTGGAGTAGGGCAGTATTACACAAGGCCACACAAGACTGGCTACCGGGTCACGCTTTATCGCATTGCACAATCACTGATGCTGAGAGTGATAATTAGTTTATGAGGGGCGGGAGGTAAACGGCAGCTACTGTTCTGGCTAAGTAGAATACACAGGCGTGCATACAAAGTCAAATACGGTGCTGAGGAACGACTGGGTAAAGGAAACGCTATGAATTGATCGCTATGAATATATTCCATATTTATGAAAGGGTTTTTGAGTGAGAGCAAGTATTTCCCACCCAAATACTGTCTTGAGCGGTGAAAAGTTCTTAGCAATTTTCAACATAGTTGTTGCTTCTGTAACATAAAAAGTGCGAAGTGAAAAAGCAAAAAAAACAAAAAACAAAACAAAACAAAACTCAAAAACAAAAAACAAAAAAAACAAAAAAAACAAAAAGGGGGGTGTGGCATTCTGACAATTTTGAAATCCAAGTCTTTCATTCAAAGCATAGCTAGGAGGCAGTGAGGCTTATTCAGACTATATGAGTATCCAAAAGCTTTCTTCCTTCTCTTCCTTCCTTTCTCTTTGTAATCTTTCTTTCTCTTACTTTTCTTGCTTGTTTGCTTGCTTTCTTTCTTTTACTCCTACTTTCTTTGACTTGCACAAAAAAAAGAAAAAAAATGAGCATTGTGACAATTTGAACCATACACTAAAACTGTCAGAAGTTTCCTAAAACCTTTTTTCTGTTCATAGTATAAATAGTGGTGAACTGTAATTTTTGTCACTTGTAGGCAGGCTAGCACAAGTAAAGAAAGAAAAAATTATGTTGGGTCTGACAGCCAACATTCTGAAAAACTGCTGGGACTTTCCAAGTATTGATTCGTTATTGGAGATCTACTTTGTAATTCAAACATATAAAATATTGCACTTTCCATTCCACTTTGTTGAAGAAGATAAATCTATGTTGCCATATCTTTCTTTGTATGCCTAAAGTTGATGGTTAGTCTCAGCCCATATACATCATTTGAAACAAAAGCAAAATTAATCATGAATGTATAAATTCAGAAGTATTTTGTGTAGCATTACTTTTTTTTGAACTATCAGTTATAAAATATTAGTTCAGTCTTGGATGTCATCTGTAATCTAATCTCTCGTGGAAGCAAAGGAAACATACAGGGTAAGTAGGATGAGGGTGGGGCATATACTTGCCAAGATACTATTATTGGTGAATACAATATAAAATACATTTTATCAAATATCAACCATACTAAGACCTTTCCATAGGAAGGTTACTGATTGTGCACCAAGGTATTTAGAATAACAAACACATTTGTGTACAAAATCACATTTTATTCTAGTTATCTCATCAGATCTCTGACCAGTATGTACAATTTTCCAATATTTACACTTTTTTTCTACAGGTGCAAGTGTACACATTGTGTACCAATGAAGACAAAAGAGGAGAGGAAGTGCTGCTGGAACTATCTGACAGTGAAAGCCCATATGGACATAGTTGCTTTGTCAGGCCTCTCGTATTGGCTTGCAATAGGTGGGATTACGGGCTCGGACTGTTGAAGTTGAAGAACGAGTTGCCTTGCAAGTCGGTAACTCCGGTACTCTGTCCTCAATCGAAGTACATCTTCTGTGAGCTCTTGAACATATGCTGTAACAAAAACGATAATAAATTGACAATACTGCATGTGATGCACAAGTATCAGACAATGGACCCTCAACTTACCACAATATTACCAGTGAAAAGCACAAGGACCTTTGCCTCCAAAATACTGATCAACATGTGCACTTTTTCCAGTAATTCATATTTGGAATAAATACTACTATATTTGGTTCACAATGCTTCATCCCCTAGATATATTTACACGTACCATATGTACATTTTCCTTTCATCGGCTTTATTGTTGGCGCTCCCTTCTTTGCCTTGGGGAAAGACACACTGTACTGAAGCTGTCCATCCTTGGTCCTTGCCTGTTGACGTCTGCTGTTCTCGTTGAAGTGAAGGCAAGCCAATAGCAACCTGTAATTACACCAGAAATATTCAGCTGGTGGACGGAATATATGTAATTTCATCTGATTGTATTAATTAGAATTAATATTGACATCTACTGTAAATACGTATTGGTGCAATATTGTCTCGAATAAAATGTGTTCAAGTGAGTGTAATAAAGGTTTTCTCAAGATACCTGGTTTTGTTTCTGCCATTTTCTTTCTTTCTTTTTCGTTTTTGTTTTTTTGTTTTTGTTTTTGTTTTTTGTTTTGCTTTCTGCAGGCCTAAGTTGTGTAAAAAATAACTATTTTATAATAAAAGTAGAGTACCATGGAACTGCAAAATGATGTACATGATATGAAAACAAAATAATAATAATAACAATAATAAAAAGGTGATTGTGCACCAAGAAGCATTTTAATTCACATTTTTCCTTTTTTTTCGGCACTTACTTGCCTACTGTTGTTACTGAGTGAAAAATGCTCTGCCATCATGTAACTATCTGAAATCACGATATCTACCTTTATCAAGTAACTAGCTTGAAAGTAAAAACAGTATTTTCTGCAGTTCCTAGTAGAATAATCTTTTGATTATCCACAAATGAATAGTCATGAAAACATTATTTCTGTACACTGAAACATGCTTATCTGGACTGGCATAATGTAAATTATAATAACCTTTGGTGTGTCCACATGGATAGGAGCAGATAGATGTGGGCCTGTCGCATTGGAACTATGTACAACTTGGTCTGTCCTTGCAATTGAGTACCAGTTTGCTCTGTCTGATAGGCCTACCCCATTGAATTCAAATACAGCTTGCTGTGCCCCTTCAGTTACCTGTTCTTGCTATGGCCTGGTCGTGTTCTGCAATTAGCTAAACATAAAAATAAAAAAGTCAGTACTGTATGAACACATGATGAAACTGTGCCTTCAATAATAACCACAACTCACGAGCACAAAACCCAACTCCCAAAATGTAAATGTAATTAAACTATGGCCAAATAAACATATTTATTGTTCACTCTAATCGACAGTAAAAGAATTATGTTATTTTATATATATATATATATATATATATATATATATATATATATATATATATATATATATATATATATATATATATATATATATATATATATATACATTTTTGGTGTTGTGCATAATCGATGTAGGCCACACGTTGGTCTTACTATTGGTATTGCCACTGAACGTCGTATCGTGTTTATACTGTTGCGGGAAACTCAGCACGGTAAACAGGCGAAATGCATGGATCTGACCAGGGAGGTGGAATGAGTCGTGCACGTTCAGATTGAGACCATCGACACATCAGACGACAATAATTAACCCGGTAATTCACTGTACATAATTTTATACAACTACCATAACTTACTGCAATACTGGATACAGCCAAATTTACAAACGTTTGATAATGAATACACATGAGACGTTGTGAATTACAGGCGCCAATTGGCCATCACCGATAAGCGACCCCCCGGGACTCAATGAGAACACAGAAATGGACAAGCGCTACTGTGTGTCGCCTGTACTCACCGCGAGGTTCTGGCGTTTGGTTAGTGCGTTCGATCGCATTCGCTTCGTCGGCGGACATTCTGAATCTGTGATATCTCCCTGTCTTTTCGGAGTGTTCTAAATATGGAGAGTTGGAATTACATCCTTCTTCAGCCGCACTTGCATTCCAAGTTTGCGTGCTATCTCTGGGTTCTTTTCGAACGCGTCTTGAGCAAAATGGTCACTGCACAACAATGGTTGCGTGTGATGGTCTGGATTAAATCCGTCTCTTTTGATCGCTGCCGTCCATGCTTTCCTTAACTTTTTGTTTCTCGGGAACTTGTAGAAACTTCCACCGCAGTTTGTACCGTTGGTACAACCAACGGCAGCGCAATACACCATAACTGCCCGGGAACTATTGTAACAACCGGCAATTAATACAGTAATGGCCACTGGGTACTGGACCCCAATGACAAGAATGACGTCACAATTGTGCTGCGCTCCAGCGGCCGTGTCCAAAATGTTCAGGAACAATGGCCATCTTTGAGGCTGCCAAAAAAGCGCTTTTTGACAGATTTGGTTCATATTTTTTACTTCAACTGGTAACTGATGATTATTAGAGGGGCCTCGCATCAAAAAAACACCAATTTAATAGCAAATTTGAGCTTGTCATTTCACCTTTAATGGGTCTGCAATGCATCCGTTTGGGTAGGCCCCTGCACGTATTTTTTTTTTTCTTTTACTTAATTTGGTCTGAGTGGGGACGAAGTACATCTATATTGGAGTACCCGCTTGGTAAAATGTTTTTTTTAGAAGACTATCGGCATGATATGTATCTTCAAGTGCCCGTGCATGACTACTATGTACGATTTTGACATCGCGGATCAGCTTTTCCGTAACTTCTAACAATGAGAGCGGGATAATAAATAATAAAATTGGGCGATAATAGGGGTGTCTGTTGTAAAAACGTTCCTATACTGTCTCAAAGCGTAATTCTGCTTGGAATTAGAGCGTAGAAACAATTAGCACTACCTGCTAGTGAACAAATCATGGCTTTGCACACAACATATTATGGCCGAAATTTAGTTTTCAAGTTGTTATTTTCATTGGCGGCAATTGTAGAGTTCCGCTGTCCCTGATACCGGGCACATACTCAACATCAAGATGGGTGTGGGCCGCGGACATTTTCACACAATACTCTATCTTAATCCTACACCAGATGTAAAATACGTACCCCTTTTCAATCTTGTAATGTTTTGAAAGGAGTGCTGGATTAGTGCATCCTAATTGTTACCCCTATCCAAATCCAGGGGTGCACATTTTGGGGGGCCTTTTCTAATCCTGGGAGTTGTGAAAACCGGGCAGATCAGGTAAAGAGCGTGGTGTCACAAACATTGCCGGCAGATTTCAATGATCAGAAATACTTGCCAATTTCGCCACTAAATGCTTTATTTTTAATGCACTTTGAGTTCTCCAAATGAGAGAAATGGCGCAATGCCTATTTAAACGTTGTTGAAGTTCTGACTCCACATGCATGGCTCATTAATATGAAATAAACATTCACGCGGGGCCTACAAATTTTATTTCACGCTGGTCTTACAAGGATTGCATTTAGTGATCAGGAAGCTAAATGGAAAACTCTGAAGAAAAGGAGCTGCTTCGTGGGGACTTAATATCTGTTAGAGCGTGACCAAAATGTGCCTCTGAAAGCAGTGAACAACAAAAATGCCCTGATGACTGACCATGGTAACGTAAAAATCCACTGATTTTTAGCACATTACCTCTCTCAACACCAGTGGCAGTGTCTCGGAAGAAACAAGTTTTGAAATTACGAACTTACAGTTTCGTCTGGCTAGGCTTATCTCATTAAGATTTTATGTATAGTAAATTTGTCCTGCTCAGACACCATAACAAGCAATTCACCCATGCATGTGTGTTACGCGGCCGCTCTGATTAGGGCTGGATGAATGTTGTTTGACAGACGCAAACGAAAGCAGCTTCTGTCATTCGTTTTATTTCCTTTTTTAATTGGAGCAGACAGCCAAAATTTCTGTGGTAGTTCAACAAGTGTCTGCATAATTGCCAGACGACTGTACCACTGGAGGAGAGGCCTACAACCTGTAGGCTGTAGACCCTAGTGTTTCCTTAGTTCCGGAGCTGCGCGAAAGCCAACAATAAAAAATGAAAATTAAAATACCTCTGTTTATTTTATTTTATTATATGTCAGCGAACGGAGAAATCTGAAGTATTGTTTTGTTAATCAATTATCACATCAATCTAGGCAAACCGCCTTCTTCGGAAAATAACTTAAATACACTGATCACATTTCCAGCATGCATGACGGAAAAGAGGTGTGCCTCGATAAAAGACAATATGCTACCTACTATTCACACAACTTGAGCGTCAATCGGCAGCCACGGTGTGTGCGGACCTGGTGTCTATTGTCATTTTTAGCTCAGCTGACTGACAAGTCAGCTGAGCTTTTGTGGGGGTCCGTCGTCCATCCGTCGTCTGTCGTCCGTCTGTCCACAATTCCCATTTTCGACTTCATCTCAAAAACCGTCGGCCAGATCCACTTCAAACTTGGTATGGATGTGCCTTGGGTGGGTCTCTACCAAGTTTGTTCAAATTGTCACGGTCCAGTGATTTTTGGATTTATGATCATTTTTTTTTTTTTTTTTTTTTTTGCTAATTTTTGGGGGAAATCTTAAAAAATATTCTCCAAAACCGCTTGGTCAATTGCTCCGAAACTGCAAAGGGACACTTCTTGAGACCCCTATACCTTAGTTGGTTCAACAAGTGGGGCCGCCATTTTCTTCTTTTTTTTTTTTTTAATCTTTTATGATTTTTTTTTCATGTTAAAACTATTTTCGATTTCTTCTCCAGAACCGCCACTGAGATTAAGCGGAAACATGGTGGATATGTTCCTTTTAGAACGGGTCAAACAAAGTTGTTCACTATGTGGGAATTCTGCGGATTTCTGACTTTTAACGAGTTTTTTTACTATGGAAGTCAATGGGCATTCTAATGCTAATTCACATTTTCAACTTCTTCTCGAAAACTGTCATCCAAATTAACTTCAAACTTGATGGCTATGTACCTTGGGTAGGTTTCTACCGGGTTTGTTCAAATGGTCATGCTCTAGTGATTTTCGGAATTTTAATGAATTGTTTGGTTCTTTATTTTTTTTTGACAAATCTTAAAAAATGTTCTTCTCCGAAACCGCTCACCCAATTGATTTGATATCACACAGGAACACTCCCTGGGACTCCTCGTTCTTAATTTGTTCACCAGGTGGCGCTGCAATTTATTGATGATTTTTTTGTGTGTTTTAGCTATTTTCGACTTCTTCTCCAGAACCGTCACTCAGATTAAACTGAAACGTGGTCGATATGTTCCTAGTGAAAGGGTCAAACAAAGTTGTTCACTAGGAGGCAATGCTGCGGATTCCCGATTTTTCACGATTTTTTTTTTTTCTTCAATACGGGGACCTATCGGTCAATGCAGCTTTCCTATTGATTACTATGGAAGTCAATGAGCTTTCTAATGCTAATTCACATTTTCGACTACTTCTCCAAAACTGTCATCCAGATTTACTTTAAAATTGGTGGGGATGTACCTTGGGTGGGTTTCTACCAGGTTTGTTCCAATGGTCATGTTCCAATGATTTAAGGATTTTTTTAATGATTTTTTTTTTTACAAAAATCTTCACAAAAGTTTTAATAGGAAAGTTCAACATGTAAATTCATTGTAATGGTTATAACTTCAAATATTTTGGCCAGATTTACTTCAAACTTGGTGGGGATGTGCCTTGGGTGGATGTCTACAGACTTTGTTCAAATAGTCATGCAGTATTGATTTTTTTTTTTTTTATGAATATTTTTGTCCTTTTTGGGGGAAACCTTAAAAACTCTTCTCCTCTGAAACCGCTCACCTATTTTTTTTTTTTTTTTGATATTATACATTGACACTCCCAGGGACACCTAGTTCCCAATTTGTTTAACCAGGTGACGCTGAAATTTTTTTTTTTTTTTTTTTTTTTTTTTTTTTTTTTTTGATTTTTTTCGTTTGGTTTTGTTATTTTTCACTTGCTCTCAGAACTGTCGCTCAGGTTAAGCTGAAATGTGATGGATATGTTCTTGTGGACGCGTCAAACAAAGTTGTTTACTAGGTGGCACTGCTTTGGAGTCCTGATTTTTCAAGGATTTTCAATTCGGGTACTTATGGTTCAATGCAGCTTTCCTACTGATTACAATAAGTGAATGGGCATTCTAATGCTAATTCACAGGACAACTGACACGAAATTCACTGTTTACTTGATAATTGAAATTTGTTTTGAGTTCGTACCGTGATGCTGCACATGTTAATGTTCCTGTATTGTATTTGTGTCTTTTTGTCCAAAACCACTTCCTAGTTATAGTCATTACCCTATTCCGCAGTCCGAACTCTTTACTCTCCATAAGCTAACCTGTCCCAGTCTTACTTATATACATGGAGGTTCTATTGTCCATATTGCACACGTTCCTCTGTAAAATTTTGACATGGGCAGTAGTAGCCCAAATAAATTGAAGGGTCTTCAGCGGGTAACTACTCAACATGTTTCGGAGCCTTGTACCCGTACATGTCTCTCTGAGTAGCGGCTCCTTGTCTAAGCTTAATATTCAACAAAGACAACCCGCATAATAATGAATAAATATGAACATGGCAATTGATGAATTAGCTAAATATGTGAAGTTCTGCTTATAAATGCAGAGCTTCATATCAAAGAATTTTCATAGTACACATTCAGATAAGAACAATTTCACTTACCTCTGAACCAATATGTATGAAAGTCATGCTTAGACAGTATATGAATGACCTTGACCCGGTTTCTGGGGTCACAGTGCAACATACATGAAGTTTACTCGTCATTATAACTTGAGAATTACTTGAACCTTGATGTTGCACATGTTATTGTTCTTCTACAAAGGTCAGACCACTCAGAACATTGGTAACCTTGATCCTCTCCCAAGTATACAGAGCTGCAAGTGTGATGAATGTCTAGGTCAGCTGAGCATGGGCTTTTCACACAGCCCTCTTGTTTTTACTATTATTGTGAAGAAGGTATGACGGGGACACTGTGATGTCAGAGCCAAAGTCAAACGCTGAAGTTTTGAACAATTTCTTTCTAGAACTAAGCATCGTTGACACTAACTTTGACTTGCCAAATATTCAACCAATACACAACAATAGATTATCTTCTTTAACTGTGACGGAAAATGAGGTTTGTTCTTCTCCTACCATCATATAAGCCCAGCCCTACTTGAAAAGGGCGCTTCTTCAATTACTCATTCTTTAACCAAGTTATTCAATATCTCATTAGAGAAAGCAGGTTTTCCTGTCGAATGAAAGAAAAAAAAAAGGCTCATGTCTGCCCTATCTTTAAAAGCGGCGAAGTTAGCTTGTGCCGGAATAGACCAGTTCATAGGACTCGGGTTTTTTCGGTTCAATTCGGGAAGCGCACCCTGCTTTGTTTACATTTTGTGCTCGACCACGCAGGTCGGATTACACGTTGAATGATCCGACAGTAAAACACAGGATGCGCTGGGATTTAATGAAAAATTGAAGTGTCAGTAAACTCAAAATGCATGTTTCACCGCTGATGTCATACTTTAGGTAAAAGATTTTCATTGCTCAGCACAATCCATACTGTAATCACCAGCGTTAGTCTGGCATCCGTTGCAAACAAGAAGACGCGGGCCAGACAGGGTCACTTGCTGATTGGATAATCAAGCCAACAATGGCATGAACAATTAATTACGGTCCGGAAATGTTCGGTACAACTCGGTATGAACAGGTCTATTATAGGTCAATATCACTTTTGGGTTGTGTGGCAAAAGTATTTCAACGTGTCGTATTTAAGCACGTTTTCAACGTGCTATGGGATAATTAGCTCTTGTCTGGTAAACAGCCTCGGTGTATGCCGGGCGATGGCACTATAAATCAGTTGTTATATTTGTATCATGAATTCGGAAAAGCTGTAAATATGCAAAAAGAGGTCAGAGTGGTATACTTTGACATCACTAAAGCTTTTGATAAGGTCTACCACCCTCCACTTCTCCATAAACTTTGTAATGTAGGAATTTCTGGATATCTCTTAGACTGGTTTAAAAACCATCTGCCAAACAGAACTCGAAGAGTCGTCCTGAAAGGGGAATTTTCTGGATGGGGTAGTATCGAGGCAGGGGTTCCTCGGGGATCAGTGCTTAGACCTCTTTTATTTCTCATCTATGTCAATCATGTCGTTGATCGTAGTATTGAATAATACGCTGATGATATTAGCTTATTTACCACAGTGGACGATCCCGCTGACTCCCAACATTTCTGCCGAAATTCTAAATAATGATCTTCGTAGGGCACAAAAATGGGCAAAGCACTCGCTGGTCACCTTTAATAGTACAAAATGCTTATAAGTAGAAAACGAAATCCCTCATATTCTCCTATCCACATCCAGGGAAATATTCTTGATAATGTAACACAACAAAAATATCTTGGCCTAACACTTAGTTCAGATTTATCATGGCCCAGTCATATTAATTGTAAAGTTTCTAAAGGAGGCGTTCTCTTGAAATAGTTTATTTAATGTGTGTCGAACCAAATTTAGAGTATGGAGATGTGGTCTGGACGGGAGGATGCACAGAGTCAGACGCACCTGTTGGAGAGTGTTTAACTGGCTACAAAACGCAGAGAAAAACATATTAGGCTAAAACTATTTTACAAAATGGTCCATGGATATGCAGCCGTGTACTTATGTAATCTGATCCCTGGAAATGTATCATCTAGAAACCAATGCAATGCCAGGTCCAAAAACAAACTGACTAAATCCAAATGCAGATTCAATTTGTACGGAAATTCTTTTATTCCTTCTACTCGACATTTGAATATGCTCTCACCTGCCGTTCTTAATTCAGAAAATGCAGAATCATTTCAACTTAAATTGGATAAGGACAAGCCGAAAACTAACGACGTAGTTTACATTGGTATTACAATACTAAGTATGTTCTATTTCACATGCTAGGATCAGGATGAGTTGCAGCCAGTGAAATCAAAACATGTTTGAAGTAGGACTATTAGGTTCCCCTGCTTGCACATGTGGTGCGCCTACTGAAACGTCTTTTCATTATTTTTGAATGCCCAAATTATATTATACAAAGAATAAGATTACAATTAATAATCATACCACTGGCACCTTTCACTCTAAATACCTTATTGTATGTAGGTAATGATTGTTCGAAAGCAAACGACCAAATTATCTTTGAAGCAACTCAAAATTTTACTTTCCAGCCTGAAAGATTCAAACCGGCAAAAAAAACCCCAAAACCATATATAGTCCTGATCAACAGAACAAAGTTTTAGCTTTCAATATTGCTATGCCATCATAAGTTATTACATCTTTTTTTCTTCCTAAGCAACTGGAAGTCCCTCTATCTGTCCCATATATGTCACCCGTCTAATCCTTTTAATGTTATGTTGGTGTTACTGTGTTGATCTGTGATTTGTGCTTCTTTCTTTCTTTTGCTTTTTTTTGACATGCTTACTGTTTTGCACATGATAACACTTAATTGCCGAGTGACTGAGTTACACACATTGCATCTACTATTGTTCCCGATTGGAACAGAATTTCAATTGTATTTCAACAGCAATAATTTGTAAACATTTACATTGTTATTCCACGAGAGGAATCTATATAGGCATGGCGCCTGTTTTCCAATCGATTTTGGAATAAATATGTTTAAACCAAGTAGCCATGCATTTTGACTCTATGTATACGATGTTTGATCGATTTTTCTGTACATATTTTCCTCAGTACTGGGAGTTTTATGAAATAAATAAAAACATAAATTCATAGAGAAAAAAAAAATCCAAAACACTCCCTCCCTCTCCCAAAAGCCCTTCGTGCCTATAAGCGTGAATGATAGATTTTTTTATTAGAAGTTCTAACGAAGAATCGGCAAAATTTTACAATAAATTTGCACTCGTCAGAATAAACTTTTACGCCAATTTGTCATTCGACCATATCTAATTTCGCCATGATATTTTTCACCTTCACTGATTTATTGCCGAAGTTGGTTTCGACAATGGGGTATCTGGGGTCACAAATTTTCATTTTGAATCCGTTAAATCTTTCTTGACATATCCGTTGAACCTCTTTATCTATTCAAAACTCATCAACTTTGGGCTAAAAACAATTTTACATTCGTAACTGTGACCAGGAAAATTCCAGCTCTGAGATTACAAAAGAATTGTGAATATCCTAAAACATGTATTTATACTGTGAAGCTTTGTGCCTTTAATTTTACTTCAGCCCCATTATTTATTATGATTTTTTTAAAGATAATACAAATTGACATTGTACAAGGTGAATTTAAATATATGGTTTAGATAACGTAGACGTATGTGATCTACAAAAAAAAACAAACAAACAAACAAACAAACAAACAACAACAAAAAAAAACAAAAAAAAAACAAAAACAAAACCTCTCTGCGTGGTACCTGTGTGCAGACCGCTAGTATATTGTTGTGATAACTCACAGTCACCGAGAAAATGGTGGCACTCACTGAGAAAATCTTGACCTTATTACAGGGCTGCAATTAATAAAAAAACACACCCTCCCTGAGCAAGTTATACTTTACTCAAGCATGTAATGTGTTGTGTACACTAATGTGTTTTGCGTTGTATGGGATTATGAATTGCGTATTGCATTGTATCTTGTTTTGTCCTGCTGTGTTGGTAGACATAATAAAATGTCGTGTATACGGTGCACTCAAGTAAAGTCCATTCATGTCGTGCATCTTGTCTAATATTAGCAACAATGGTACACTCATAACTGATTTTTATATACATCATTGATACTTTTTTTATCCTCTCCTCTCATCAAAATCTTTATGCATCTACATGTAGGCCTATGCTGCTTTCTAAATCAGTAGTCTCTGTTGCCATGATATAGGCCTAACCACAGTCAACAGGTTGCGCACCATCCATGGAAAACTGCTCACTGGGTCTTGTAGTCCAACCAATAAAGGGTTAAAGTGTCTGACAGCCCTACCTCATTCAACTGATGCCAAATATCTAAGTTGGGTTCTCGGACACGAAAGGACACATGGACCAATACAGAGAGAACATCTCTGTGACGCATTTGCATGGGCCAAAGCATGGAGAGTCCACTTTCGCTTTTTCCCAGGTCGATCATTATTGCAGTAAAGGGGTCAGATAATAACGATCTGATCACCAAACAACGGGGAGCAATTAACACATGCATGTGTGTATGACAAGGCCAGACTGCTCTGATTTGCATGACTTTTTTTATTTTTCTTCTTTTGATAAACCCAAATGAAAAGCTGAAACTCTCACTCATGTTCTTACTTTTTTTTTTCAATTATATTATGCCTACATCACCGCAAAGGTACTTTTTATAAAACAACAATTTTTTCCCTACGACCTTTCTCTCATTACTTGGCTTCTATATGGAGACAGACGGACAAAAGGACTAACTGAATTTACTACAGGGGAAAACATGTTTTTTCATCTATTTCTTTTCCTTTCTTTAAAATTGCATAACTGAAAGATATTAATTTCTTTTGTTTGGTTTCATTTGAGAATCCTTTTTTGTGTGTATACAGAGAGAACATGGACTGAATGATTTGAAATTTAATTTTAGTTGTGGGGATTTTAAGTAAGCTGATACGACGGAAAGAGAGGAGTGGAAGAATACAGGTGGCATCAGGTATATATATATATATATATATATATATATATATATTATATATATATATATATATATATATATATATATATATATATATATATATATATACAATTTTGTATATTCTATTTGTAGAAAATTCATTAACGGCGTCAAACAGTTGAATCCTCATGGAGGAACTGTTCTGTTCAAAAGGTGCTGCTGTGCTAAGTACGGGAAGGGGGGGGAAGCAATGGGCCGATGAATCCAGTGTTAGCGTGCAAAAATTTAACAAGCATACGAGATTGTTATAGGCCTACATGACTGTATAAGTATGAGGAGCATGCATAACCCGGGTGTCGCTCTACGATAAGAGACACCAGCATGTTATAGGCATTTTTCCCCCCTTTTTCCCCTCGTGGGATGACCTCTTATAATCTGTGCAAACTTGGGCAAATGTGCGTTGCCGCCACAACTATTTGATTTTTTTCTTTTTTGGGGGGGGGGGGGGTCATTTTACTAGAAACATTACAAAAATAAAATAAAATATTTTTGCCAACCGATTATTTTTTTTTATACCAGTAGTTTTATGATACGAGGATGACAGATTTTTCAAATGTACAGATGATAATTTATCTTCATAACAATTAACATAGCCAGTCCCATGACCATGGCCCACATCAACTTTTCCTAGGCTGGTTTTGTAGAACTTAAGCATTTCCAGCCTGATGGCAACAAATTGATATGTATCTATCCTTCGGTGTTAGATACACTGCCATAATACACCCTGAGGTTGCATTTAAAGAGAAAAATACAACGAAAAGACGATTGCAATTTTGTGCTCGGTGCCTGTCGGTGTGGCCGGGTGCGTGAGGCCGTATGCTTGAGCTGCATCGCTGGTCAGGGTGCACTTTCAGACTGATCAACAGTGATTTCCAGGCGTTACTAACACTAAGGAGGGAATGCTACCCTCCTTGCTAACGGTGGGTTTGTGCATCGCAAGGTGCAGAACAAAATACCTGCACTCTGAATTTTATTAGAAAGCACACGGAAAACTTCCACGGCTACTGCAAAGATAATAACAAAAGTTTCGACTTGTTTGCCGGTGGCACGCAGGCTTTCGTGTCTCAGTTTCTAGAAAATTTCGATCACGTGCCACTGAAATTCTCTTCGTGGCTATGCTGTGGTCACCGATGATAACGGACGAGTCCATCCATATCCACCGGGCATCACGACTGGTATTTTATTCGACAATGTGTATACAAAAGAATTAATATTCGAAATAACTTTACATGAAAATATATTTTATTAAACATGCGATAGCTCTCCTCTTCCGGTCGATTTCGATAATAGTTCCATCCAACTGTTTTGGACCTACCAGGAAGCCTGCTGATACTGTATCCTCTCCGTGAGCAACATGGTAACGACGGACTGGTATTTTTCATTTGCCTACATTTGATTTTGATGGCTGTGTCAGGTGTGGAATCAATGATTTAGGCACATAGTTACACATGGGGCCTAAATTGAATACATTTTAGAATCGCCGTATCTTTTTACAATCACAATTACAAGGCAAGGGAAAGAGGCCCTCACCCCCACCCCCCCACCCCCCCAAAAAAATTAAATGGGAAATCAGGATGGATACATTGTTATGTCAAAATACTGACTGCCCAGATGGCTATTCAAGTTCTGAATGATTCCGGCACTTCAAATGGCCGTCACCATATACTGCAAAAATACTGGTTACATAACAAGCAAGAGCTGAAACTTTGTGAAAGTGCATAAGCAAGACATTGTGTGTGTGTGTGTGTGTGTGTGTAGATCATCAGGCAGCGGTTATCATCCCGGCATAAGTGAGCCCCGAGACCGGTACCTGAATGGGTGGATCACTTGAAGGATGTATATCAATTTGTCTTTGTATTTCGGCATCGAAGTTTGTCAGCCTGATGTGACCTGTCGGCATAATGGTATGACCAGTTTTGTTGTGTCAAAGGGACTGAAACTTTGAGGCCACTTTTTTGTAACCGACACTACTTCTAATAGTCCCAAAAGCAAATGGTGCAGTGTGGTAATGTTGGCATCTTGCCAGTTGCCTGTGTCACGAGACTTTTCATGACGGCAGGCGAGTGATTGACAGCTCTGGAGACCAGAGTTCCAGCTGCATAGTCCAGACCGCAGCATGCAAGTCATCGCGATTCGGTCTTGGCATTTATTTATTTATTTATTTATTTATTTATTTATTTATTTATTTATTTATTTATTTATTTACCAACCCAAGCCCTGTATAGGCTAACTGGTTATTGCGTATCAATGGTTAGCCTTCCAGCTCAGTGCTGAACGCGAAGCAATGGTCACTGATCTCACATGTAACTTGTAAGCTTCATTTGTAAATTCAGACAATCGTACTCGTAGGCCTCAACGTGTACTGTAAGAGTTATTCTGTTCATGGTTCTGTAACAAAATTGAAGATGAACTATACAACGGCAAGACTGATATAGCACCCATCGGTCTCAAGGAAACGGGTGAGTTGCACTCTACCTATCACTTTATTGGCAGTATATTCTTAACACTGGAGGATGTTATGTCTGATGAAGTCCACTCGGGTGACCAGATATCGTGCTTTCCAATTTTTTTTTTTTTAATTGTCGTGACACACACAGTTGACCCGATGCTGGGGTTCTGGATACCAAAATAATAGTGCATGTGAAGGATGATTCGTTAACTGTGACACTGAAAGTGGATCTGCATGTACATGTACATGTACCTAGTTATTTTACTGTGCAGAATAAATTTCTGTCTAAGAAAGATGCCAAAAGATCACTTTAGTTTAGACTCATGTCCAGCCGGATCCCACATCAATATTTCACGTGAAGCCAACTGGCAATTCTTTGAAATTGATTATATACTTTACAGTAGGTATACATGTAAACATCTTTTCATCTCGGTCCTCCGCGGCAGTGTCCACGAGCGCAGCATGTCTGCAGGGTAACCCGCCGGAGTCAGCGCGAGAATCGCACACGGTCAGCATATGTTTCCAACGGATGAAACGGCTAAGGTTAGTGATTATTTTATAGGCTGCAGACCTGAAAATATGTAAATAAAGCACACACACACACACACACACACACACACATATATATATATATATATATATATATATATATATATATATATATATGTATATATATGTATATATATGTATGTATGTATATATATATATATATATATATATATATATATATATATATATATATATATATATATATATATATATATATATATATAAGTAGTTTCCCCTTTTTGATGTCAATGATGTAACACCTCTTACTCCCCCTAAAGCCCCAGGTGTTTAAAAATATATACGGGGAATTATAGCCCCACCGGTGCCTAAAAATATCCTCACAGATAAGTTCCAAACTGGTTTCACCGATGACAGCCAGGATGAGCACAGTGTTGGGTTTATCTGGCAACATGTGTATGTTGATAAATAATTTCCTTATCTTGGACTTACAGGGTCAGTGCTCTTTGACCGCGGGATCAACCATCTGAGGGACCATGTGTGCTACTGGTTCCATGATATATTGACAGAAGGGATCACGATTAGTGTTTCTTTATTGACGCAACACTTAAATCTCAAAGAAATATCAGTTGCAGGTGTGTGCTTACAGACAACAAATATCAACTGCTTGGTTGATACATCATATAATGCATCATTTATTTCATTTTTGCCACAAACACTATTGTTGCCAACACTTGTAATGATGTTACATAACATAACCACCACGGCTGAGGGATTCAATATTGTTCTCCTGTTTCCTTCCTCCTCTGGCAGCACTCTTCTTTTTCTTCTTTTGCAGTCTTGTTTTTGTTTGTCCTTCACTTTGCTTATGCAAATACCAGGGTTGATTTAATGCACCAAACCCAGGTAATTTGTACTGTGTGATCTTCATATCAGTGGGCGTTGACAAAAATGTAAGGTGACGTCAGAATAGCTTATGTTTACTGGTCGGCCTTTGTTGTCTGTTACAAAAATATGTATGTGTCGAATGGGATTCTACACAACACCCGTGACCTGTTCCGTGACAAACTGACTATCTGATGGTGATACTCTTTGTAATATTTGTTTTGAACTATCTCCTACTATAGTAAATTCTAAAATGTCACACTGAACCAGCAAACGTTCAATTGTCTCCTCTTCAGCTTGATCGATATGAATGTCACTCAGAGCCACTTCCCAAGATCCAGACCGATTTTCCTGTGGCAATTGCACACAAAGTATCTTTTAATCAAATGGGATACTGTGTCATCATTTTTGCGCCTGTTTCTGCCACAATGAGTGGTGATCGTGTCCATAGGTATCCCTTGACAACAGTGTATGGCATAATAAGAGACAATATGGTCCACACGTAAGACTATTTTGGGATTGCAGTATCTTCCTGTTAGACATGACTACTCTCTCCATCCGCCCCATCAAATTCAGAAAGTTCCTGTTGCAGTAGACTGGAGTGTGTCCAAATGAATGAAAGAATTCCACAAGTCCGTATCTCGGACCATATGTAAGTATCCAGTGTATGCCAGGCTTGTAATATGGGTCTGTATTCACAGTCAGAGGACTTGGATGTTGATTCAGTTTATATGGAAGTCTGTCGGAAGGCTAAATACCTCGAAAGTAAGGTCTTGTCATGCAGTTCTGCAGCAGTGCTGCCCTCATTTGGTGATTATTCATTGTTGATATATGTTACGTGTAAAGTCCACTTCAATGACCTCAGGAAAAATGGCATAGATCAGCAAGTCTACTGTTGTAGGTAGAAGTATAGCAAATTTGGCTTCGATCTTGATGTTGCCTTTCTTACTTATATGTTATACTATTTTGTTTGTACTAGCTTTTTAACAATGATGCCATGTCCATGGGCAAAACTTAAAATGGCTAAGTATTAAACTGTTAAATATTGCCAGCCTGGTTTCAAAACTAAGCCAGTTGGAGAGTCTTTTTAGTACATTTATTGGTCCACCTTCATATATGTTTATGTTTAAATCTTTATAATTATTGATTTATGTGTATATGTTTTAAATCTTAATGATTACTGATGTATGTGTATATGTTTTAAAATCTTTATAATAACTGCTGTATGGACATCTTTTACTTATGATATTTGATCTTTAATGCTAATTTGCATTTTTTCATAACTATTTAGTCGGACTGACTAGCTCATGACGATCAAATGTTATCTGTATATTTCCCCGACAATAAAGAGGATTTGTATTGTATTGTATAAAGAGGGACTACCTGGCACCTGTACAATACTAAAATACATGCATACAATGGACTTTGACATGTACAGAGAGTTCACACATAGTGGCAATAGTTGGTAGACGACTTCAGCTTTCTTATTAATCTTTGAAATGACAATGTCGTTTTCCATAAAATAAGGGATATATGTCTAGGTCTCACTACTTCTTGTTAATTTATTTCCTTACTGTCTAATTTTGACCCAAGTTGGCAGCGGTATCCTTCGATTTGTGAGCCGAAACATACTCATTACATTACTTCTTATATAAAATGATAAAGTCTAGGGTGAGAGGTGGCTTCTCAGTTTTGTTTCCGATTTTTTTATATGGTTTGAAAACAGACATTCTGTCTTTGTATTAGGGGTTTAGCATCACTGGTAACTGGCACTTAACGTTACTTGTAATAAAAACCTCTCAACAAAGACAAAAAAAAACTTTTCCAGCATCGTGGAACATCTGGGTCCAAGATTTGTTTATTGTTTTCCTCTACAATAAGCTCATCAAAGCAAGGGTCCTTAGCCACACAAGACAAAAAATTCATTTAGGTGGTGCAAATTACCACTCTTTTAGTTCCAACTGATTCCTTTGAAAGCTTAGAGAGAGAGAGAGAGAGAGAGAGAGAGAGAGAGAAGGAGAGAGAGAGAGAGAGAGACAGACAGGCAGACAGACAGACAGACTGACAGACAGACGGATGGAGTACATGATGCAAAATGATAATCCCAGCTGGCAATCGGCGGGTATCGACAATAATAGATAATAGATTCAGGTTAATCACATATGAAGAAATTAGAAAAAAAAAATGGAAAAGGGGATCGAACGTGCGATGCCATCTATCATTTGAAATAAATTCGTATGTGTAATATGGTCAGCAAAATTTGAGCCCAATTTGGTTTCAGCGTAATTAAATTCTAAGTATAACCAGCGATAATTAAATTCCTCAGTTATGATAATTCTATGATTTAATACCATGCATTTGCTCATACAGTTAGTATGATCATACAAAACTAGTTTGTGTTCTTAACTAAGTGTCCAGATGCACGGTAGTACGTCCCAAGGAAGCCAGGTTATGATCATTAGAAATGTTTAGCCAATACATATATATATATATATATATATATATATATATATATATATATATATATATATATATATATATATTCATGATTTTGCAATTAAGCAACAGCGTGGTGGTTGATCGGGGTAAGTTAGCTTCGCAGACATTTAAGGATCCTAACAGGTGGTAAGGCTACCCACAATTCCACTCGGGTTGAACTTCCAATGCAAGCGCATAGAACAGTGGAACGTAAAATACAGGAAAGAGGATTTGAGGTGGAACTCTTGGTGAATGTTCATTGCATTGCTTGTACGTCAAGTGTTTTTCACGGTAAAGCGTTTAATATGGCCAAAAACAGCGTAATTAAAAGTGCCGCGATGTCGTTTAGATTTAAAATGCTAGACATTTTCTTTATATGCATCAGATTCTAGCCTTGTAGGAAAATATAACCAGGCATCGGGATAATACCTCTTTCAATCACAATCTAAAGGCTATTGAAAACTTCAGTCAAATACCTTCATTTACCATACTTTGAATGCCACTACCACAATTTGATGGTTTGTAGACACACAATGGTCAACAAAAAACATACAAGCCCTAAGGAAATCTCTTTATACTTTGCAGATATTCAACTTTAAGAATTCTAAAAGTGTCTATGCTCTATTATATGAAATAATATGACTGTGTTAAATATTTGGCAGCTGAAATTAAGTGAAAAGATATGTTGAACTAGGAATGACAAGTGTATTATAGATTTGAAAATACACAACTTCCGTATGTCTGTATTACTGCTACTTTGCATAACTTAGTTTTTTTTCTTTTCTTTTCTTTTCTTTTTTTTATTTTTATTTATTTATTTATTTAATTTTTGTTTTTTTTGTTTTTGTTTTGACTTTTGTTTAATAGTCAGCAGATACATTCACTGTGTCAATATGGCATTTTGCAAGATTGCCTCTATCTATTATCTGTTTAACTCATTTAATATTAAATACAATAAATATCACTTCTTTACGTGAGAATAAATAAAAAACGAAACGCCAGAGAAACAGATCTATACTAAATTAATAAATTTCTTGTTTGTGTGTGTTAAAAAAAACATGATAGCGAGATTTACATGGGAGAAAGTGAGGAAGAAAGGAAAAAAAGGAAGAAGGAAAATAAGAAGGAAAGAAGTGATACAGATGGAAAGGAGAGGAAAACAAAGGATAAAAACAAAAAAGAGGCTATTGTGAAATAGATTCTTGGTCACAAGGAAAATGGATATTCCTGGCAAAAAAAAAGGAATGTAGATATATGTACATAACAGTTTGGTAGAATAATTCCGGCACATATTCAGATTTTAAAGACAAGAGAACAGCTAAGGTATACAGAGTACATTTCATACCTGTCCCACTGGTATGGTCACTGGAAGGACCAGTATTCCTAGTGTCTGTTTTACCAACATGCCTGTAACAAAGAAGTAAAACATCGTAGCAAATTAGAAAAAAAATTGATTTGTAGTAAATGTGTCTGTTGTGCTTGAAAAAGTTGAATGGGGCCATGTGCTTCCCTGGGCCGGAAATTTAGAAGTCAAGAGGGCAAATCCATGCATCTAGCAGAGCCAAATGGGTTTTGACTATGAATTGTGCGACAGCGACGACAATAAGCAAAGTTGTTAATTATTTTTTGAAAATATGCTGGAGTCTTTTCATATTTAGATACTATCATTCACTTGTAGAATAAATATTATTTCCAGATGATTAGGAAGGGTACACTGCTCAAGTCTTTAGTTAATGACAAATCTTTCTGAGAGGTTTACAGGACTGGTTTAAAACCAGCAGCCACCTTCTATCAGTGAATGTTTGTCTGAAGTCAGGCCTCAATTTTGGTTTTTGATATTATTATTGGAACATAAAGGTTGCTATTTTGGTAACTCTTGATCTCTGCTTTTTAGCCCTCCTGACCATATGTGACAGAGCTTATGTGATCTGTCATGTCCATCCATCCCTCTTTTCATCTCTCCGTCTGTTTATCCGTAAACATCTGCTTGTCAACACAATTGCGTATACAGTTAGCCCTTCGAAATTTTTGGACATAATGTATGAATTAAAATCTGGGTTCCCCTTGTTATTGATGCCGCCACCTAGAGTATTACGTCGTACGAAAGCCAAAAAGTGTAAAAATAAAATTGGTGTTGTGTGTTATATTTTCGACAAATCTTTATGAAATGAAATGGGAAATATTCCAAAAGCGATTGTATGTGATGCTAACAATACTAGCTAGAGGCGCCGTCTTTAGGTGAATTGGACAAAGGACTTATTATTTTGTAACACTGTAAAATTCGTTATCTCGAGATATCATAAGGCTAAATTCACCAAAGGTACGACTACTGTGTATCATGTGGGGAAGTTGAACATTATTTTATATCGACAACCTTGACCCTTTTTCTTTATATGTAGATAAAGTAGACTAAATACATATTTTAAAAACACATTAAATTCAATATTGAAGGGCACATATAGACAGATTACAAACTTTATACCACATGTGTGTTAGCGCAATGGTCAAATATTATGACATTTTGGGAGACATTGACCTATTTTCAAAGGTCAATAAAGACTTAGTAAAGAACATTAAATTATAATATTTTAAATTATAATATATTGATACAAATAAGGCTAATGATACCAAATATACCACAAATGTGTATCAAAGGTGGAAGTTTGAAACTACTGTATTCAGATGACATTAACATACTCTCCAAGGGTCATCGTAGGAAAGACATTTCAATAAAATCAAGAATGTTTACATCGTCATTACATCTAAACTTGGAATTATATTCATGTTAAACTACGTGAACAATTTTCATTTAGTTTTTTTTCCTTTTTTGTGATGGTTATTGCATCTTAACTTGTATGCACACATCCATAGACATTCACAGGAGCATTATAAAGGCAAAGATAGAAAACGTGAGTAGTCATGGTTGCATCACTGGTGGTAACTATTGGAATTACCATTAAAGGCATCAAAACAGAGATGGCGACAAAATTATCAAACAATGCATGATATAGTGATGACATTGATGGAGTTTATGTACAAAATTTCAATGAAATTGCTAAAGAGGTTTATCCAAACGATATCTCACTTTAGAAGGTAACAATTCAGGTGGTTTCAGAGATTTGTCTCTGGATATGAATATACTGGTCACTAATGACAGATTTTGCACTAAAATCTATTACAAAATTGATGAGTTTAACTTTGAAGTAGTTTACTATCCTGTCCCTGACAACAATATTTCGGAAGTTATTGGGTATGATATATTTTGTCACAAATTTTGAGATTTGGGCGCATTTGTTCTAAACTTCAGGATTCTGCATGTAGAATGAAATGTATTTACAATAAACATTAGTCACGCGGATTCGAAACCGACTTTTCATCAAATATTTCCGCATATCTTGCTGTAAATATCAAGAGATTGTTTGAAAATTTGGCTTCAATAATTTTTGTAACCTGAGACTTGCCTGTTTTGCTACCTATCTTTATCTTCTGGCATCACCTGTTTCAACATTCATCTTTCAGACATTTCAGGCCAACGTGTTTTCTGTCAGATTAAATCCTCGATGGCTTTTGGTAACAAGCAGCTGTTCACGGCAGTTACAAATATATTTAATTGTAATCAGTATCTGGTTCAGAAAAAAAAATGTTGATAACAGATTCTTGACATAAATGCTAATAACTGTCATTCTTTTTTGACATGCCCAACAGGGTTAGCAGCAAAATAAGGCTTAAGTGTTTCGAGGCTTTTAAAATGAGCACTAGGTAACATCACTGGGTTGATTTACATTTCTGGTGCAGGCTGTCCATTGTTGTGGTACGTGGTAGGATTCCCTTCAGTGTGTACAAGTGGTATAGCTGTAACTGTTTATTTTATCAGCACAGAGACTGAATATGATACCCTTCTTTATTTCTACTTCAGCTATAAACTGGCAGATGGTTTAACTAAGGGAAACTATCCAGCTAAAAAGGATACATACTGGTTTCGGAGTAAGTCAGATTCTGAAATTGGACTATAAAAATTTAGTAATTGTGTTTAGTTTGACAGGTATTCTTTATTCATAGTGACGCCCTTCATTCATAAGCAAAACTACACCTATTTAGCTAATTCATAATTTGTGTTGTTCATCTTTATTTATTACCACGTGGGTGTTCTTTGCTGAATATTCAGCTTAGACAAAGATCTGATACTCAGAGAGACATGTGCTGGTACAGGACCCGAAACATGATTTGAACTATTTCCCGCTGAAGACCCTTTAATTTGTTTGGGCTAAATCGGCTTGTGCGAAAATTGCACAGAAGAACATGTACAATGTGGGCAACAGTACTTCTATTTCGATATAAGTTAAACAGTGCCAGGTTAACATATGGCATGCAATGGTTACCAAGAAGTTGTTATAGACAAAGAGAAACAAATGCAATTCAATCATTGTTGTGCTATTGAATTAAGATGAAACTGCAAAATTTACACCAAGTATTCATTAGGCCTAGGGTCAAATTTCGGGATATCATCCTGTGTACACTCGAGCTAAGCATACCCGATTAAAAGCTATTTCTTAGGGGTTATTTTTATTTCCCATTGGAATCAATGAGATAGCGCTGTAGTCAATAGCTTCGGGGCTATTACTAGCTTCATCCAGTAAGTGTTCTTTTCAAATTTAAACAGCAATGGGGTAATTATGTTAATTTTCAGAAAATACTGAATCAAATTGACACATTAATCATATAAATCAAGTGACAGAAAGTGACATTTTGCATCTACTTAGTACCGTTTAGGAAACTGGACACGGAGAGCTGTTCTAGTGATTTAGAGAAAGTGACAAACTGGCTGAAAGTGTGTGCACAGTGATCAACTTCTACCTAAAATGAGGGCTGGACTTGGGTAGGGAAAAACAAACGGGTGTAAAATATATTTCCTTCGTAGCTAAGGTGTACACATTATGTCCTGTGTGACCTCGGCCTATTTTTCAAGGTAATTAAGTACTTTAGAAAAGGAACAGCAAACTCAATATGCTGATAAAGAATAAGGCCAGTGACACTGCATGTAGCACGAATGCGTACCATGCAGACCATTGGAATTGCGTAATATAAATAAAATAAGCCTGGCTTATTTCTCTAAGTAATAGAAGGACTGTATTTCAGGAAATATATTTTGGTACTGATCATCACCAGAACGTTGGGCAGAGCCTCTCGTTGCTACCCTTAACTTTGCTCTTATTGTTAGGATGAATTGCTTTTGAACATTCATCATGCTGAAGGCATGGCTGTGTTCCCTTGCAACCTAGCCTGGCAGGGCAAGGGATTGGTCACTGGTGATTTAAATAAATATGTCCCATTGAAAGTAACCACAAAGACAAACCGTTAATAGAAAGTTGAAAAGCCCCTTTATTACAATTTCCAATTGTTAAACTTACATTTTCGTACAGTGCCTACTTACAATAAACAAAAAAAATAAAACTTTCATTTGAGGTTTATTGGATGGGCCTATAACACGAAAATTCATTAAAGTTGAATTCATCCACTTACAATGCGTTTTAAGATATTAAATTCTTAAGTTTTTCAACTGTGGCCAATTAGCATCAGTTAAACTTAACAACGTTCATTTAATTTCGTTGGACTAACTTGAAATTTCCCCCACCCTTTACCGTGGTATATCGAACGTACAGATGT
Organism: Hermodice carunculata; assembly: GCA_964020975.1. Taxonomy (NCBI): domain Eukaryota; kingdom Metazoa; phylum Annelida; class Polychaeta; order Eunicida; family Amphinomidae; genus Hermodice; species Hermodice carunculata. Next base: position 2,761 of record CAXHWN010000151.1, on the reverse strand, counting down.
CGATTCCTAATTCGTTATTTCAATTAAAAAAAAATGCACGTAACCATCATATATTGCGCTACAGAGTGTTCGATGTATTAAATTTACTTCGATGCATCATCCCAAATGTAGCTGGCCTAGCATCAGAAAGCTACACCTAGGCCCAGGACTGGTTCCATGCACACCATTTATAAATTTCAGCCAGCAGATGTCCCATTTTCGAGATTATACTGCAGACGGATGCTGTAAATATAATGGCATGTTGAGGACAGCATGTACCCTTCCAAACCAACTGAAGACCAAAAATAGACATATAATCATTGAATGTAAATTTTATGCTGGGGTCCAAAAAGTAAACAAATGTATACTGAGTTAGATATTTTATTTAAGTTCATCTTACGCCCAGTTACCAGAACTCTTGTACATTTGAAATTCTTAAAGAACAGATACAAAAGTCGTCTGACCTGCCATATGGTGCTTGCACCTCTCCATTTCATGTTCACTTTACCATTCTTCAGTGATATATCTTTGGCGTCACTGGATCATCCAGATATACATATCCTCAAAAGCCTGTTATTTGTTTTTAGTTCAGCTGGCTGTTATGTCAGCCGAGAGTATCGAAGTATCATATGGTCAACTATCAAAAATTCAATTTTTAAATGTCCTCTTGAAACTTGTTTGCATAATATTATGTGTGTGTGTGTGTGTGTGTGTGTGTGTATCAAAATTTCAATCTACAAGACCACTTTGTTCTTTGCTTCGAAATTGCATTTGGCCCTAAATCTTTGCACAGGTGGCACAACCTTTCTTTTGCAAGCTTTTTTTTTTTTTGGTTTTGGTCATTTTATGCTTTTCAACATTTTTTTATCCAAAACTGTCCATTTGATTATGGGTAAATTTAGTGAAACCGAGACACAAATCTCTCCAAGATGAATCGTTAGTTTGGATCACCAATTGTCCTGATTTTCTTTCCGTTCAAGCCCCTGCATATATCTTCGTTAATTATTAGACGAATAAATGAATGAGAATTGCCATGGTAATTCACGCCATTTACTTTTCCTCCAACACCGTTAACCAGGTCCACTTTGCTGGGGATGCACCTTGAATCAGTTGCTCCTACATTCCTCGAATAACCATGCTCCAGCAGATACTTTTGTTCTTTGTGACTTTTTTTAAGCTTTAAAACAACTTTTCCTCCGAAATTTTTTGGTCGGCTGCTTTGAAAGTTTATCGGGACGCTTTTGGCAATAAGAGTGATATTTACATATTACAAGGGGGCGATGTTGACCTGAGTGCCAAGGTCATAGGGCTATTTGCTCGTGCCCTTCAAAATAACATTGACATCAAACCCAATGTGATCCCTTAGCTTTCATGAATGTTACTGTTCACATGCTCACTTTGAAAAATATATACACTAGGGCGTATTTGATCTGGAACTCCAACTATTAGACCAATATATCAGTATTTGTGGATGAGAGTTGTCGAGAAAAAAAGGTCGCTACATTATTTCATAGAACAAATGAACACTTCACTTGAAGCATGCGAGGCCAAATCAGCACAGGGCTGCCAAACCACTCCTGTTTTTCATAAATTCAGCCTTAGAATCATCATGAAAAACAATCTTGCTGGAGCGTGATCTCATTTGAAGAAGCCTGACAGATTCCTACGAAAAGGAAATCCTCACCAAGTTTGAAGCAGATTTGGTTAAGAACCTTGGAGACAACTACATCACTGTGCATGCACACTTGTATCCCATCAATAACCATGTTGATGTATACTCACATGGGAAAAGCCCCAAAACTTGACTACAATTTACTGATTTTGTTAGAGAAAATGCAGTGTCTGTCTATGGCAAACTAACTCTTGTGATTGGAGGATACACATGGAAATCCTCTGTTGATATGCCAAGAAATTTTCATTGTACATAAACACAAGATGCCAGTTTGAGTGTGTATCCTCAGTATCAGCCCTTCATAAAGTACGCGACACATTCTTGTAATTCAGATATCTGTGGTTGTATTTTCACATTCCCGTGAGGAGTTTGAAACATACCCAAATTTAGAGGACCCTTATCCTCGAAAACATTTATCTTGAAATATGGCTGAGGAACTCTGCCAACAGTCATAACAGGAGGTACCTGACGGTTAAGCCTAGCAGGCAACTAATAAAGCTGTACTTTTTATATTTACCATACAATTTGTACTGCCATAATAATTGTGTCAGGCATACTGGATGCGTTCCTCACAGAAAATTATCACTTACATATTTTAATAAGTTATTCAAGTGTCACCCTACGAATATAACATCAATATATATGAAAAACAGATAAATAAATAAATAAATAAATAAATAAATAAACAAACAAACAAACAAACAAACAAACAAACAAACAAACAAACAAACAAACAAACAAACAAAAAGAAAAACAAAAAACCATGTGGGTCTTGTCTGCATACCAATACTACTGGGTGCTGTGAGTTTTTGTTTTTCACGATTTATTGCATGAAATGAAGCCTAACAAATGACCCTGTACCATTACGAATTGGGCCAATAATACATACATGATCGGACTTTAGAGTCATTCCACATATTCATACCAAGCTCCATAAATTTATATTAACATCTCATATTACCTTACAAGGGAAATATGTTGATATACATGACTGTGGATGACGTAGAATTAAAGTACCGCAAACGATGCACCGACTCAGGACTCACCTAGACATTAATCTAACAATGTGCAGACAGATTTCTTCAAGTATGTCTCAGGGAAAGATAAATA
>CAXHWN010000150.1:0-18000 GCA_964020975.1 Hermodice carunculata | reverse complement strand
GGTAAAGTATCAGCGTCACAGTGACATATTATTGCAAAATCGTGTCGGGCTATTGTTCCGGTACGATTTAACTTAGAATGATAGAACTTTACACACAGATGTATCTTTACAATTGGGTGTGTGATGAACCAAAAGTAGGTCGCCAGGATTAGTAGCTGTGTTAAGGTGACATATTCTTGTAAAATCGTGTCCAGGCTATAATTCCTTTACTATTTTACTTAGTTTCTTGAAACTCCACGCACACATATATCTTGACCTCTAAGTGTGTCACGAAGTAAAAGTAGGTCATTAGGTCAAGTATCTGGGTCATGGGGATACATTAATGTAAAACTACATTAAACATCATGTCCTGGCTGCAATTCTGTTGTCCTTTGACTTAGAATTATAAAACTTTACACACCTGTGTATCTGGACACAAGAGTGTGTCATGCTTAAAAGTAGGTCACTAGGTCAAGTATCTGGGTCACGGTGATAGCCTGTTTTTTATTTACTACAATCATTCCAATATGACACCTGTGATTATCAAGGTCATAAATGAGGCGAGGGGGGCATGTGTCTGGCAAAATCTGATTGTCTTTTAACTTTTAATGAATTTTTTAGTGCAGTTACTTATTATTCAGTGCCTACATTCATACCGAAACAATATGAGTCAGTGGAAATTACAACTATGCCATGTTGAAGATTTTTTCACTGTGTTCTTAATTTCGCGGTTTTGCAGCATCAGTGAAATAAGCGAAAATGAGAACACAGCAAAATTAAATGAATTCAAAGTAGTTCTGCACCCACACGTCTGTGCACATAATGTAATATTCGTCTTTTTGCAGGTGGAAATCATGGCGTGATAGCAGGGATTGTCATAGCAACGTTATTTCTCATTGTAATTCTAGCAATAGTAGCTGTAGTTTTCTACAGGTATGTATAGCTTTTCTTAGTTTTCACGACTCCTGTAGGTTTGGGCATAAGCTCTTTTTCAGGCTCAGAGTCAGATCAAATACGTATTGCTGTTTGAGGATGCCACTTATGGAAATTGGGTTCATACACTGGAGAAAAGAACCAAACCAAAGCAAAACACCCCGTCGTCGAATTCCATGAAATTTTGCTTTTTTTTGGTGACCGCTCAGGCATACTCTTAGCAAGCCTGCCCATGTTGCATAACAGTCCCTGTGACTCATCCCCCCCCCCCCCAAACGAATATCTAGAGCAGCCCCTGTAAAAACAACTGGGGGTGGGGGAGGAGGGATGCTTTTTTGCCTTTGGACCGGAGTATAGTTCTATACACATTACATTCAAAACCAGCGAAATCAAATGCGCTAATAGAATGTTTGATGAATTATGTGCAGTATTTATACAGAATATAATGAATTAAATATTCATCTTTTTTTTTTTCAGGCGCTGGCGCCTTCGACGCGGAATGAGTGGAGAATCGTCCGAATCAACCGTCCGGTTTGTTTCCCTGTACGACAAGCAACAGTCACAAAACGACTACCATATCCGTTGTTAGAACGAATTTATGTCGTGTTGCGGATAATATGTGGATGGCGGTATTCAAGAGCACGTGACAAGTGGAACTACCGTTAGATACATTGTGCGGACTGGTGATAGGGTGTATCAACTGGCCTCAGGGGTCACTTTGTTATGTCACTAATTTCTGATCGGCGGTTACATTGAACCAGGGACGTATATAGCACGTCCCTGATTGAACTGACTGCCATACATGGTTGCCTTGAGACATTCCAAGGAATAATGCTTCTGTGATGGTCATTATAAGTACGTATTCTGGAGATCTTTTGTTTCCAATGGATATTTTGATGTTTGTGTGTTTTATTGGTTTTTTCCCTGAACAGAAAAAAATGTGTGCTTGATATTAAACTTCATACTACTGCTTATGTATTACATTTTGTATTGATTTACTTGACGTAATAGAGTAATTTCAATACTTAAAGTATTGCCGACTATTTTGCGTAAACATGATACGTGCATCAGGTATTTATTCTGCGTTTTGTAAAAATACGGAAAAGGTATCAGATTTTGCATGAATACATTTGGAAGACGGTTTATTTTTTCCGGACGTGGAGCTATATTAACTCCTGTACATCAAACGGAAGTTCTGTTTGTAAATATCTGCTGCTACTTTGCAGTTTGTGGGCTGTAAATTGTACATTTTGGGGTACTCACTTTGGGCACGTAGTTATTTGTCACCGCATTTATTGTAAATTTAGCTTGTGTTCTGTTGTGAAGCACATAATGAATGAAATGAACAGAATACGATGTCACTGAGGTTTACAACTTCATGGGCACATATTGGAAAACAAGTCTATATCCGTGAGCGAATAGCGGAATCATTTCGGTTGTTGCAATGTTACTGGATTTTACATCGTTACAAGTAACTTCTTGTGTTACTGCAAGGAATACAACTGTACCCTATTTTGTTCCAACAAGGTGTTTAAATCCTCTGAGTTATCCCAGATAAATGTCCGCACGTCAGTAATGATGCTTAATACACACGTTTTGTGAATCACCTCTGCTTACAAAGTTAGCGTTTAGCGACGAGCCGAAGAAAAGCCACATGTTTGTGTCAACTTGCTTGTATAAAGAGTACAAACAAATGCATGAAGGGCAAATTCCAGATTAGGTGAAAAGTACCAGGATGAGATGAAAATAGTGTTACCCTGGTAAGATTTAGTATAATCACTTTAAAGTGTAACTGGTGAAGTACAGCAGGAAAAAGTGCAATTATACATATATTGCTTTGGACCACCCCACCCCCCCCCCCCAACAAAAGAAAAAAAAAGAAGTTTCCAGGATTTGGAGAAGGTTTGCATGGAACCATGATAGTGGGGATTTCGGATGATTTAACTTAAGCGTCTGTTGATGCAGCTTTAGTCCTTCAATAAACCACGCCATTTCAATATGAAAATCACCAAGGCACATCCTTCCTACTTGTCTTTTTCAGTGCTGCTTGAAAAACAGTTTTGAGACATTTTAAGGTAAAATCCGTATAATTTTGTCCTGGTAAACGCTTTTTACGTTTTTCTGCACGTGAAAAGTGAATGAAAAGTATGATAAACGAAGGCGTCTGGATATGGCATTGCAAAATATCTATCTCATGTCTGGAAAATCTATGCTTTTGAATTTATTTCAAAGGCATTCATTTTTAAAGTTGTAGATTTATTGATAACTTATTTTTAAAAAAAGCAAATATGATTGCTGTGATACCCAATACCACATTGAATAATGGATATACTCGGGTCTGTTATCCTGCATGGATCACAGCAGCTTTTGTGTTTGTAGATATCAAGACTTTCTAGTAACTTTTAGAGCAATATATAACTATATATACGTAGAGGTTAGACATTAAATTACATTTTCCATCGCCTGATTCCTGCTACTGCTGCCCCTTTCCCTTTCTTAAAGTGCTCGAAAATGCACGGATGCAATATGTTATACCACCAGTTGCCTTTTATGGGTGACTGCCTGTCTCAAGATAACTACCAGTTGCCTTTTATGGGTGACTGCCTGTCTCAAGTCAGGAGTGAAATTTGTTTCTTCACATTGGTATTGGAAAAGAAATGTTGATGCTTTGGCAAGTCTGAAATCTCTTTGCCGTCATTGTTGGGTTTGGAATTAATGAATATGGATCATGTGTTTATGTACTATTTGAAAATTACTTCATTGGCTATGTTGTGCTGTGGGCTTTGTTCTCCAACTCATAGTTATAGTGGAGGTAGAGTGTGTTTATAATGTTCCAGATTCATAAATGTTACAAAAACGATGTAGGCCTACTTTATTCTTTTACTTTAAACTTAGCTGACTGACAAGTCGGGAGAACTGAAAGGTGATAGGCCTAACAGGTCTCTTTTTATTTTTGGCAGAAGAAATGGAATTTGTGTTTTGGGTGGTTAGGCCTATACATTTTAGAAAAAGAAATAGTGTCTGCAGTTAATGATGAATATTTCTAAGGTTGAGAGGACCGGTGTAAAACCACCAGTTGCCTTTTATGGGTGACTGCCTGTCTCAAGTCAGGAGTGAAATTTGTTTCTTCACATTGGTATTGGAAAAGAAATGTTGATGCTTTGGCAAGTCTGAAATCTCTTTGCCGTCATTGTTGGGTTTGGAATTAATGAATATGGATCATGTGTTTCTGTACTATTACAACTTCAACTTTATTGCTTTTTCGATAATTTCCGCTCACGAAAAAACATAATGACTGAGTGAGGGTGTTCAGGCCTATTAGGTTACGTGTTGAGGGCCAATAGCGTTCCCTCGGTCGGTCGGGCGCATTGCGCATAGTCTATGCCAACAGAAGCTACCATTTTTTTGTAACCGGGGAAAATGGAGCATATTCTCCTGGATGACGTCACTGTTGATAAGTATCCCAGTCGCAAATTCCTGCTGGTGGAGACACCTGGCAGATAAACCTGGACTCTCCTTATTGGTTGGTGGTAGTTAATGGAAATGGTGTTTCGTGAAAATGTATCTTCTAAACAAGTACCTATAAGAACAGCGAGCCCTCACTGAATCCCGATTTATTTGCTCCCCGGGATGGTTCCGTTTGTGACAAGCGAAAACCAAACACATATTACCAGTGATGCCACCGACAGGTAATATTCCCTATTAAAAAGCTGTCGAAGTGAGCACAAAACAAATCGTGTCGTGCTGGTAAAAGCAGTTAGCAGATGCATGGAATTGTCAAAAATTCATTTTTATTGTAAACTTATCAGAGGAACACTAACCGTGTGAGATACAGCTTCAAGCTGTGCAAGATTGCGTCATTGGCCTAGGGTACTTTACGTCAAAAATGATATGTTTGGTGTGAATAATTTATAATCGCAACCATTTTTAACATATTTCTTTACATTTGCCAGTGTGTCAGTTACAAATATACAACATCCAATGACCTGACACCAATACGGTATCATAATCTATGAGTTTATCGATACCCACATGCGATTGGAAACGTTTCTTCAACTAAAAAAAAAAAAAAAGAAGAAGAAGAAACACATTTTTGCGAATTTTAAGTAAAGACATCAATCGAAAATGTTTTATGTAGCGTGTAGTAAGTATAGGTCACGCTTGAAAGCAGTGCAAATTAAAACATAGGACAATAAACATTGCGGCAAGTGTGATTTCTCTATGATGTCGGTTGCCAATCGTATATACAAAGAAAACTTTCGTCGCCTGACTAAGCCACAACATCAACTTATGTAATGTGCTGTTCCGGACAGAATAAAATTGAATATAAGTGAAGCGATATAAGCAATAATTCTGTGTATTACGTCAACTATGGATGTCAAAGCTCGCGTTACGTCATACTGAGATGTCGATGACGTCATTATATATATTACAGGTACGTCAGTCGACAGGATGGCCGCATCTCCCGTGTCGTTATCTGGTCTCTAATTCAGGTCAAATCTTTGTCCAATTTTGCGTAAAGAATGGCAGAGAAATACACATTGTGTTGTTTGCAAATCTGTTCGCTTGGAGCTGTATATTAGTTACCTTGATATCATAGTTAGTAAACTTATCTTGAAATTATAAAAAGCGGTTTGCATCGCGGAATAGCCAAGGGATAAAGCGATGATGTACCCCAATTGTGTAAAAGATTTCATTGAACTCCTGATACAGTGGTTATACATATAATAACGTACGTCGAAGCAAATGTCCTGCTTGTTTTGAAATAACAGTCTAGATATTTTGGTGATACCTGCCTTCATTGTTTGTGGGTACGATGCAGATTTTGATCTAATTTTAAAAGGAAGCTAAAATGTATTAAGGTAATACAGGATTCGCTGCCATGATTGTCGTTACTTTTGAGAAGGGTATCAATTGTTTTTCACACTGTATTATGGAGCATGGGTCACCTATCAAAACTTTCGCGACAAACGTTAATTGCAGATAAATAGTCCCTAACGGTTCCAATAAAAAAGTACGACACTGCACATCAAGGTGGACGTCAACTGAATTGTGTCACGTAATACCTTTCAATGGATATGCCTTGATAAGCCTGCCCAATTTGCTATTGTACCTTGAAAGTTCGATCATATGCCAGACTTACAACAGATTGCATGGAATGTATCATTGACAACTTAATGAAGCCCTCTCGTGTCACTCTGGATTGAGCTATAATGGGTCAGAGAATTCAAAAACATGTAGCCTGCAAGGGTATATTGTGCGAATACCCTTACGTAGACGTATTATCGGTTAACATATATTGTATCTTGCATGATCATTTGACCTCATCTGCAGAGTAAATTATATTTCATGCCGTGTCCATATGTCTGTTCGCTTATGCATCCTGGTGGTTTCCTCACTGTAAATACCCATTTTTACGGCAATGTAATCTACCTGGCAGTTTCTGGGTATCCAATGCTGTATGTATTCTTTGATATAAATCTGATGTTTTTATTACAAATTTTCGTGTGTGCTTTGTTCTTCTTGTCCAATTTCTGGTTATGTGGATACAATGCCACACTACATTCCGTCTTGGTTAGGAATATATTACATTTTACAAAAGAACAAACTACTTCGCTCGCGCCATGTGTAACAATTGAGGAGAAGGTATTGCCGTGTCTTAATCCTTTTGGAATTTGCCTACATTAACCATCTCGTGCTCAAATAAAACTTACTCAACAGCTTTATTCGACCTGCGCTAGGCAGTTCTTGTTTTGCAAAAAAAAAAAAAAAAAACAATAGAGAGAAACATCTAGTTACGCGCAAACTCTGTCGAATTTGCCATTTACAGATTCGTGTGAAGAATTAAAGTGCTGTATGTCCAATCAAAATTTGTTTTACAAGTATTTACGAACTTTTGTTTTGGTGCAAATTTTCAAAATTGATATGCTGCTACGTATTTAGAAGCACTGGATTTCCCATATTTTTAAAGAAATGTAAGAATCCAAGAACAAGGTATAGCCATCCATTTTAAATATGTAATGCAACAATGATAATATATATCTAAATTTAATTTTTAAAATGAACACAGTCAATGTAATCTATGTCAATTGGCCTAGCAATACCAGGATAATATGATGAACATAACCAGATAATAAAAAATCAATAATATATGTAATGAAAATAAGCATGTTCATAGATTGAGAATTAAAAACCACATGAAAACATCTGTTATTTATGGCGCCGTCATGTATTTTGTTTTTATTTGCACTCACAATGGGAGAAATACATTAAAACTCACTAAATATGTGGGTATTGAGCTCAAATCATCTTTAGTGCTACCAAACTTCCACATTAAAACTCGGATGGTGGTCCCTCATATTCTTTTAAGAAAGCTTTTGTTTATTACAGAATACTGAAACATAGCACTGTGCTCAGTCGTAGTCCTTTTACGGTATTTGTTCTTGAAAAATCGATATATCATTCTGAATGTATGGCCGGAAAATGGGCTGTTTTACCCACTATCATGCTCCTTGTGGCCTAATTTGTTGAGACTAATATTGTAATCCTTTATGTTGGCTATGGTGTTTCATTTTAATCAGCCACTCATGTCCTTCCTGGTGGGTTACCATGCTAGTATCAAAGAAATTAGGAGTGAAAAGGTAAACTTTTTAATAATTTTCATCCAATTGCTTATTGAATGAAATGTTATGCTGACAAAATTTTCATCTTTCACCTTCCATATAAAAGTTTGTGGAGTGCCAGTAAAATATATGAAAGATGGTCAGTCTCTTTCTTTCTTTCTTTCTTTCTTTCTTTCTTTCTTTCTTTCTTTCTTTCTTTCTTTCTTTCTTTCTTTCTTTCTTTCTTTCTTTCTTTCTTCCTTTCTTTCTTTCTTTCTTTCCTTCTTTCTTCCTTTCTTTCTTTCTTTCTTTCCTTCTTTCCTTTTCTCTTTCTTTCAATCTGAAGAAAATGTGTAACAGACAAAAACTTATGTTTCTTCATTAGATAGCATGGCTACGTCTACAAGAAGGTGCTTTTAAATGAAGTTTGGGTGTTTTGGAAGAAAACCTTTCTTTCTTTCTCTCTTTCTTTCTTTCTTTCTTTCTTTCTTTCTTTCTTTCTTTCTTTCTTTCTTTCTTTCTTTCTTCCTTTCTTTCTTTCTTTCTTTCCTTCTTTCCTTTTCTCTTTCTTTCAATCTGAAGAAAATGTGTAACAGACAAAAACTTATGTTTCTTCATTAGATAGCATGGCTACGTCTACAAGAGGTGCTTTTAAATGAAGTTTGGGTGTTTTGGAAGAAAACCTGTAACAGTTTGATTCTAGGTGTAAATGAGTGCACACCGGTGTTAACTTTACCATGCCAGGGGCATATTTGCCTGCTCAGCAAATTAGGGCCCTTGAATGTTGTACTGAACCAACAGGCAGTTACAGAAATGTCCTGAGAGTTTGCATACAAAGCAAACCAAGCTCCATGATATATCAACTCCATTTGAAGTAGACTGAGGAGTATACACAGAGGTTGTCTGTTCAGCAGGCAATCTGAGAGTAAGCTAAGCAGTCATGGGGCAGGTTATTTGAATATAAATAATTGGGAAGGAGCTATATGTCTTCCCTGTAAGCAAACCTTTGACACAAAGCATTTACTTTTTTTCTGCATAATATCAAAAATTATATACACACAATACAACAAGACAAGTGTAACATCAGTCAATAATCCACAAAATCATAGCCTGCTTAGCTGACTCGCCGTGTTTAGATTTTGCTGGTGGCGTCATGGGTCCTTGGCAAAAATTAAAGATCCTAGGCCTGCTAAGCAGGCAAACAAAATCAATGTTTCTGATACAAAGTCTGGGTCTTTCTAAGGAAAGTGCCTGACAATCTTTGAATATGGCAATTAACATTCCGTATATCTTTATACAAAATTCAGTGCTGCTGCTGCTGCCCCACCCCCCCAAAAAAGATAATTTTGTTCATAGAAGCTGATCGTAACTGTTAAATTTGTATCTTGGTTATGTTTTACAAGCTGAGCAAAAGTGAACAAAGAACTTTGTTTGTATTTGTGCACAGAACTATTTTGGCATTCAATGAGCAAAATTTTTCATGCTTTCCTGCAGACAGCATACTTTCGTAATTCTTGACCACTCATATTTTTAGCCCAGCTGACTTGTCAGGCTGCTGAGCCCTTAGGACTGTAGGTCATCCATCGTGCATCCACAATTCACATTTTCAACTTCTTAAAAATCGTCAGCCAGATTCCCTTCAAATTTGGTGGCAATGTACCTTGGGTGGGTCTCTACCAACTTTGTTCAATCGGTCATGGTCCAGTGATTTTTGGATTTTTTATGATTTTTTTTGTGGTTCTTTCTGGGGCAAATCTTAAAAAATCTTCTCTGAAACGGCTCACCTGATAGCTTTGATATCACACATGAACACTTCTGGGGACTCCTTGTTCTGAATTTGTTCACCAGGTGGCACTGTGAATTTTTTCTCTATTTTTTCTTTTTTTTTTTTAAATTTTTGTGTGTTATTTCCATTTTCTACTTCTTCTCCAAAACCGTTAGTCAGATTAAGCTGAAACTTGGTGGATATGTTCCTTGTGGAAGGGCCAAACAAACTTGTTCACTGGTTGAGAATGCTACAGATTCCTGATTTTTATGGAATTTCTCAAGTCGAGTATTTTATAGTAAATGCACCTTTCCAACTCATTACTATTTAAGTCACTGGGCATTCTAATGCTAATTCACATTTTTGACTTCTCTGAAACTGTCAGCCAGAGTGACCTTAAACGTGTTGGCGATGTACCTTGGATACGTCTCTACCAAGTTTGTTCAACTGGTCACGGTCCAGTGATTTTTGGAATTTATATGGGGTTTTTGTGTTGTTTTTGGGGGCAAATCTTAAAAAATCTTCTTGGAAACTGCTCACTCGATTTATTTGATATCACACAGAAACACTCCTGGGGACTCCTAGTTCTGAATTTGCTCACCAAGTGGCGCTGTGATTTTTCTACTTTTTTATAAGTGTTTGTGTGTTATTGCTATTTTTTGACATCTTCCCCAGAACCATCACTCTAATTAAGCTGAAACTTGGTGGATATGTGGGTCAAACAAAGGTGTTCACTATGTGGCACTGCATTCCTAATTTTTGACGATTTTTGTCAACTGGGGTACTTATTGGGAAATGCACCTTTCCTATTAATTACTATGTAAGTCAATGGGTATTCTAATGCTTATTCACATTTTTTACTTCTTCCATAAAACCGGCAGTTAGATTGACTTCAAAGACACATTCTTCGCCTTGCTGAACATATAGTTAACATACCTGGTGGTGTAAGTTTTCCCTCAGCCTGTTTGTCCAAGGATAACCAGGTTGTGTCCATCCTTTACCAATTGCACAGCAAGTGTCTGGTTCTCAGTGAGACTCATTTGTACACTAATAATATATATATATAAATTAAAAACGAGAATCCCAACTTAAATATCAATTAGAAACACGCCTTCCACACCAACTTGAACTGTTCACTCTGACTAACGATAGCCCATGTGCTTCTATTAACAAATGAGAAAACAGATGCACTACTTTTGTTCCTCCAGGCTGAATAGCGCTATGCTAAAACTTGCAGCCAATCAGAGAGCACCTTGGAATTGGGTGCTGATCGGGCCATTACAATGGCATCCAAGTTGTTTGGTGGATACTAGTGACGATGGGAAACGGAATTTTGGTCTTGTTTGTTTTTTTGCGGAACATGACAACACACGTTGACTTGTTCAGACAACAGTAAACGGACTAGGGAACAATCATAGGAAGTAACGACATCACGGATCCAGGAGAAAACTCTTTATAATGCGATTTCTGGAGTTTGAAATTGGCGCTCAAATGTCGGACTTTTTGCCCGATTTGACAGAATTAGGACTTTTGTGATAATTATCGGCGTGTAGCGGTAAAAATACGCGGTCTCCAGTGCACAAAACGTTGGATTTACCTTTAAAATGTAGTTGAAGGTCAGTGGAGAGAGTTTCCGTTAGTTTTTACAACAGAAAGCAAGAGAAATAGTGAAAACGTAAATTAGGTCGCTGCCTCAATGTGAGCTTTGTTTCCTCCTTTCAGCAAAGGCCAAAAGTCTGACGCCCACAATCGACCCGCCCTTCATGCATAGCTTATTTACGCCTCGAGCCCCCGGTGGGACAGATAAACCCTTTATGGTGAAATGTTGCAATTTAAAAAGACGGTCTCTATATATCTACAGGTCAATTCTCCATTATGTTTCGCTCACAACTTTTGGATTTTCCATGCTTCTTTCAAAAACAATTTGCATTTGTGGTCAAATAAATATCCAATCTATCTATGGTAGCTATTATCGTGTTTTCCACGGTCAGAATAAAATTTCCCTGTGGGAGGTGGAATAATACATTTTTCCATATTGTACAATTTTGTCCATTCTCCCAAGCCTTTCTTTAAAGAATTTAACACGTGCAATCGTAAAACTCTACCAGCTGGGGCAAATCAGAAAAAAATGTCTTTGCATTTCCCCATACAAGCCTTGTATTATATATCCGTATATCCTTTTTTTCTTTGTCTTGCACAAGTTTATAGCATCCTATGTGAGATGTACTTTTGAACCGAGTCCCGTGAAACATGTTTCACCCAAGACAAAAAATTTCAACGAGCGCAGAATTATTCATTAGCTCATTCCACCTGAACAACTTCGTTCATCAATATCCTGATGAAGTGCCAAGCAAGACTTGCCAGGCTTAAAGTTAAACAACTGAGTATCCGATGAGAATTCAGAAAAAGGCATGATCCACTGTTGAATGTTTCCCATCCAGTTGTATTAAAATGAAACAAACCTCCAATCATGACCATAATAAAACAAAAAATCATTAAAAATAACCTTGCAAAACAGTGTTTCAGGTATTTAGACTTTCAGTCAGTGAAAACGTCTGATCTGCATACTGTGAAATACTAAATTCAGTGGTAACCAACGATTTGCCACCAAAATGTGTTGTGTGTCGGCGAGGATATCATACATCCATTGGTGCCTTTGCCGAGTAATGTATTGACCTTATTGTGCAATGAAGGAGTGAAGATGTAACTCAATTATACCAAATGGGATACGACATCCAAAACTAGCCTAACTCATATTTTCATTTAGTACCCTGTTAAATATATCCCTGGTTGGGTAAAGTAACAAGAAATTATTTTATGTCAAGATACTGTTTCAGCTGTAGTCCATCGACTGTGTGTGTTTGTGTGTGTGTGTGTGTTTGTGTGTGTGTGTGTGTGTGTGTGTGTGTGTGCATGCATTTTGGGTCCTCACAAATGCCTTTGCAAAGTACCATGAATACTTGCTAAGACATAATGCTGAAGGTAAAGTCTCCAACCCAGGCGGTAAGGGAGATAAGTGCCCCTTTGTCTTCCTACCCCAACTTGCATTTAAAATCGCAAATTGGTACACTAAGATCCATCAAACAAGCTAAAGACATGTAATTAAATCAAAAAGGGCAATAAATGGAAGTTGCACATATTGCAGATGGACAGCCTTAATAGATAGAAAATATACAACCCCTTGCTTAATTAACTGAGCATAATACGCACAGTTCATGATGTATATCATATCAGTAATAAATGCCCCGTTGTTGCACAGGGAATATTTACGTTATCTCTCCCCCGCCCCCCTCCATTTTAGCGCGGGCGCTTAACCGTTGCTGATTGTAGATATCCAGGTATTATCAATTTTACAACTGCACAGTCTGTCATATCATAATATAGTTCAATAAACTGTCCTTTGCATACAGAATTTAGCAAATATTAGGGTATGCCACATTGATGATTATTACTTTAGGCATATGTGCCACATATTTAGGAAATATAGTCGTTGTTAATGTAAGCATAGCAACAATATATCATTGATATCAGCAAGCAGGAATAAGTATTTATGCACCATCTTTTTAAATTAGTCTGTTATGTATTGACAGAACTTAATTGTTTAATATGGATTATGGGATTTTTCATCGCCATTGATTTTACTTTTGCAAAATAGTCACCAGGAAAATAATTGTTTGCTGCAAATGCTTGCTGCTGAAGAACATTAAGCACATTGCAGCTGAGTGGCAGATTGGCTGTCACAAGCTTTGTGTCTCTTACTGGCATTAACATTAATCAACAAGCTCAAAGGTTCCTGTCTGAGAGTCAATGCTTTCAGCTGTAAGGCAATGGATATCATGAAAGGAGAATAGGACGTTCTCAAAATGTTTTAATGTGTCTCGCGGGAAGTTAGTGGGTACTCCTTTATCGTCACAGTTTCGCTATTGTAGTATTACAGCTAATGCACCTTGTGCACCGTTTTGCAAGGTGGTCCACGTTACAGTACCTGTACTGGATATTGTTTTGCCTTCGCAAGAATGTTATCCAGTTGACAATCAGGAAGGGTTATACCAAAGTTCCCAAGCTATGAAGTAGGATAAGCTTTAATTGCTGCAGGCTCATTGCCTACCTTGCTCGTACTAGTATAATCACACTCCTAAATTTTCAGTCACGTCTGTGTAGTTCGCAATCTATCCATGATGAAGTGACTGACACGGCAGAGGAGTGCTGGCACAAACTGCACTCACTACTAGCTCAACGTTTGCTTTGAGTGTGGGCCAAGTTACTTATATGTTCTCTCAGCAGTTCTTGTAATTTTACTTTCTTATTGCCTGAAGACCAGAAACTGTCTATGTCAACAGCAGAGGGCACAGAAACGTTAAACCATGCATCAAATTTCATTCTTAAATGTATAATGGATCTCTGAGAGTTACGAAAAATCATTGTGACCTAAACTAAACAGTGTAAATTAAAGATGTCCACACTTCACACAAAGTAACTAGAGACATACAATATGTACCCCGATAATAATCTCTGAACACATGGATCTATTTCAGTGCTTGTAAGTCTTTAAATCCGTATTGTAGTTAATATTATGTTAAGACATTCTCGTAATCTTTGTGGTCTGTACATCATTATGCTCTTTTACCTTTCTGTGCATTACAAAGCAAAGGGCACGTTTTGTCTCTTGGCTACACCGATAAAGAGAAAGCTCTGGGACTCTGGACAAGATGAGAAACTGATATTGTTGTCCTTTTCATTCCATGATCCTATCCACATTGTAATTTCCCACTTTAGCCAATATCAGAATTAGGGTCAGTAGATAAACAGATATTGTTAATGGAAAACTAAAAAGGGCTGACTGCAAATGTCAGGCCACAGATCCGTCATTTTTTTTTTTTTTTCAAAGATATCTGTTTACCTAGGACTGATAGCTACAGGATTCATCATGACTTAATTTCATGTTACTTAATTATCAATACCTTGATGATACTCTTAATTATTATAGTTTGATATTTTGATATATTATTCATTATCAACGTCAATCTTACATGTATTTTTGGAGTTTTGACAACCACAAACATTGCACAGCAGAGGACACCCCAGCCAGTCCAAAAGCAGCTGCATGATTTGTCACATTCCATCTTAAACACACAAAATATCATTTTTGATATCTTTTTCACAACAACAGGTCTGCTTCAACTAGAACAAGTGGTCCCTCACTTTCTTGCCTTCCCATTAAGCTGGTGGAGGCTCATTTCGTGCCATTGCTGATGGCATGTTCATTAACTATGAATCTGTCTGCTGCAGATGTGCATCAAAGGGATTCCAAATTGAAACTGGAGGTTGTGTAAAATGGCCAGCATGTATGGAATACCCCCTACTTGGCCTCCTGTTGTTCAACCTAGTGTAGTTTTACCATCTTGGCCCCAGGAAACGCCTTTGCCATCCCCAGGTCCCATGGGGGTACTGGAATAGGTGGAGACCCCCATCCAGTCTGCTGCATTTGGACCCCCTTTTGGGATTGGACAGCTGGCACTCATGTTTGGGCAAGCACAATCTAATCTCAGAACTCACAGGCTAGGCCAATTTGGTTGCCCATTGAGGTGGATGTGAACCAAGTCCTCTGGACTCGTCCACACCTAATAATGATGTCCCAAAATACACCAGTTGCGCTCTGCAATTTTGTAGCAAAGTTTGAAGAGACTGGAAGCTGCTCTCTGGGGGAGGGGATGTCTGTTGATCAGAATGCTCTTTTTCGTGATCAAATACTGGTCCTATAAGAGCCAGTTTTGACTGCTATTGAACAGCTCACTCTACACTGTGGCTTGGGAGACTCTAATTTGACCTCAGGGTCTGAAGCTGTACCAGGACACAACCCCAGGCCATTGGCCGACGACCCTGACAACGTAGCACCACCTTATACCCCTGCCCCAGGTGTTTCATCAAGGGGATCCAACATAAGCCTCATCAGGGCCACTGCATAATGCTCCCCAAAACCAGGATGAGCTAGGATGGGCCTGTGGTATGATTTTGTTTCATGTAAGGACCATCTTCTATTCTGAGCGTTCAAGGCTCAGACACCTTTGGTTTTTGCTTGCTTTTCAGGACAACAGGTATTTCCAGTTTACAACAGTATCATCTGATGGACAAGAAAAAGCTGTTTATTCTCTGCATGAAGCCCAGCTGAATGGGTTCCATCAGGTATATTCCATGAATCAACTCACGGTTTTCTGCACCCGTGACCACCCCGCCATGTCAGACTTATATATTATTGGCATATTTATATTTAACTTGTCTTGAATTTAAGTATATGGATAAATTGATGTAAAGAGACTCTCAAATGTCTACAAATGATCAAACAACGCAAGATATATTCATAACATTGCTTTGTAAATGTACAAAATTTCATTGAAATGGCTAAAGAAAATTACCCAAAAGATATTCCTTTGGATGGTAACAATTCAAATGGTTTCAGAGATGTGTTTATGGACTTTGGTATTCAAGTCACTAATGACGATTTTGTTTTAAAGTCTTTCACAAAATAGATGAGTTTAACTTTGAAGCAGTTAACTCCATTTTTCCCTCACAGTAGTATTTCGAAATTTATTGGATACTATACGTTTTTGTCACAAATTTTGAGATTTGGTTGCATTTGTTCTAAATTTCAGGACTTTTCATCTAGAACAAAATTTATTTACAAAAAACTTGAGTCAAAAGGTTTCAAAGATGTACTTTTATACAAATATTTCTACAAATCTTGATGTAAATATCCAGAGATGGTTAGAAAGTTTGACTTCAATAATTTTAGAGATTTCCGACTTGCCTGATTTGCTACTTAATTTTATCTTTTGACATCATTCTGTTTTAATATTCACGTTTCTGACATTTTATGCTAGCTTGTTTTCTGTTAGATTGTACTCCCAACATCGGTAGCAAGCAGCAACCTACGACGGTTACAAGCTTGTCTAATTGTGATTGATATCTCCTTAAGAAATGGTATATTTTCATTGCATTCTCTTGTCTTAAATACTAACGACTTTCATTCTTTTCTGATTTGCCGTATAATTTTTTGCTGTTTATACCCAAAGATTAATAAAAAGTTTAGCTACAATAATTTTAGTTTTTAACCTTGCCTGCTTTGCAACTTAATTATATGTTTTGGCATCATTCTGTTTTAATATTCACTTTCAGACATTTTAGGCTTACATGTTTTCTGTCAGGTTAAACCCCCCTGGGGCTATTGGGAGTAGGCAGCGGCCTGAGGAAAATGCTTACTCATCAAATGCTTTTAAAAACAAAAACACAAAAAACTATTTCCCAGAGTTTATATGGATATATGGACACTTAATTTTAATATTCATTTAATTTGGTTTTTAGTTTAACACTTGTGTACATAGCTTATGCCGGAGGACCATGTGAGATACAAGCCTTGTGCTTAGCTTGTATATCCTCCTTAAATGAAGGCTATTATTATTATTTTATTATTATTATTATTATCATCATCATCATCATCATCATCATCATCATCATCATCATCATCATCATCATCATCATCATCATCATTATTATTATTATTATTATTATTATGTGAGATATAAGCCTTGTGCTTAGCTTGTATATCCTCCTTAAATGAAGGCTATTATTATCATTTTATCATTATTATTATTATTATTATCATTATTATCATTATTATCATTATCATCATCATCATCATCATCATGAGCAGCAGCAGCACCACAGTCATTATGATTATCGTTAAAAGATTTTGTTTATGAAATAATTAGCATAACAAAAGTAAACTAAACTTACGTGATCTCCTCAAACAGCAGTCATTGCCCATGCTATTGTTATGATCGTTGTACGCATATGCACAAGGCTTGTATCTCACATGGTCCTCCGGCATAAGCTATGTACACTAGTGTTAAACTAAAAACCAAATTAAATGAATATTAAAATTAAGTGTCCATATATCCATATAAACTCCGGGAAATAGTTTTTGTTAAAACTTACTTAAATTGTTATTATTAATCGTTATTGTTTATAGACTATATATATAATGTGTATTATTTGCCTTATGTATGCTTTGGACCTTTAAAGTCAATAAATTCTACTACTACTACTACTAATGGCTTTGGTACTTTTTTACTTTTGTTGTGAATATTCACTTACTATGTCTGTGTGCCAACAAAGACGTATTGTTTTTCTAGGAATTCTTTTTTATTCTTTCTTTCTTTCTTTCTTTCTTTCTTTCTTTCTGTCTCTCTTTCTTTCTTTCGTTCTTTCTTTTTAACAGGTAAATTTGTCCGACATTTCATTTGAAAAGTATTACATGTAGACACTTCCACCTTGGCACAATTATGCTTCTATGGATGAAATCTCGCCTTCTTATAATGAGATATCATGTTTTTCATAATTATGCAAATGAGAGCTAATGAAAGTTTTAAATCTAAAATATCTTATATACTTTAGTAGATGTGGTTCCGAGTGTATAGGAGTTCGATCATGGCAAGGCAAATCTCATCTCAAGTGTCAAGGTCATGTCAAGGTCAAATGTCAATTTTAGGCCAAAGTATCATTTTTGGGGTGAAGGTTCACTTCAGGTAGAGGTCATCTCAAGGTCAAAGGTCATTTTAAGGTAAAAGACTACTTTCTATGTTGGCTTTCTTCTAGCCATAACTTGGTCAATTTTTATTCAATTTGATCATGTTGGGCTCAAACTCTATTGTAACACTGCTCATT
>CAXHWN010000149.1:0-85409 GCA_964020975.1 Hermodice carunculata | reverse complement strand
ACCTAAATGGAAATTATAAGAAAATTGAACAAATATAACGCAATGCAAAAAAATAAACATCTTCCCATGAAAACGTTCAAATTCAATGAATACAAACACAGAAACTCATCCTAGATCACAAATTGTATATCCAGATCCTTAAAATTTCGTGATACTCTTTATACAACTTTAAAATGTACCTAACTAAATGATGCTCAGTACCTTGTTCTGCAACAAAATTTGAAAACAAATAATAAGATGTTAACAAAAACATTAGTGGTTAAAACAAAACCACCAGCATTCTCAATTTCAAATATTAAAACACAATACTAACCAAAAAGGACAAGAATCTGGAACACCATACAATCTTTTCTCGTTATTAACAAAAGAGCCGTGGTCACATTTTTTGGCATTGATAATCTTAAAGTAACAAACAAGGAGGAAATAGTAAAAACAAATATTTAGTAATAGTGGACCTAAGCTTGCAACAAACCTTAATCAAACAAATAGACCATTTTTCAAGTAATGTCATACAACTCCCCAGAATAGTACATTTCACTTTTCACTGGTGAACGCATGCCATACTTCAAATATAATTAAAACATATAAGGCACTATCGTCTACTGGAAACAACAAGGTATCAATGAAACAATTTGTACAAAAATCAGAACGTAAACGGATTAAAAACACGGACATTCCACTGATACTGCGGCCTTTCAGTTTATTGATCGTATCATGGATACTTTGGATTATGGAAAATTATCTTTAGCCATATATTATTACTTATCAAAGGTTTTTTTACCTTAGATTTCCGAATTCTCATGTACAAACTCCAGTATTATGGCTTGAAAGGAATTGCTTCGAATTGGTTCAAAGATTATATTATTATTACCTCCGTTCTTTATAATTTATCAAGTGATATGCACACAGCCACATGAAAACTTCATCTCACTTTATATGCCGATGACACGATTTTTCAAAAATTCTCTATGTACTTTTGCCTCAGTTCCTGATGGGTCTTCTGAATTGATAGATATTATTTTTTTATAAAGACTATTGATAGTTAGCAGAAAATAAGGTTTCATTGAACGTACCAAAAATTAAATACACGGTTTTCCATTTGTCACAAAAGAAACAAACTTTTACACTGGATTAAACAAATGGTGGTACTCCAATAATCAGAACACATCAATTAGATTTTCTTGTTTGTAGGCGAAAATTTGAACTGGAATGCCATAAAATTGGTAATAAGTTTTCTGAGGTATTTGGGATTTTTCTAACAAATTTGCAAATATTTTCCAACAAAAAGCCTGATACAAATTGAAGATACACTTAGATTTTATTTATGCCATTACAAACATAAATAAGTGCATCAGTTTAAATATATTAGTCACGCTGGAAGGAAAGAGAGATGTCAAGTCTTTGTGTACCCCTGCAACGTAACTCAAGGGAAACCCTTTAATGAATTATTCAATATGTTCCAAGAGAAAGCCCACCAATTATGAATATTTTTCTGTACTTGTCACATTTGAACTTGGGCATTTTTGCTTGGGGGCACTATCAAGATCGTATCATTATATCACAGAAGAAGGCAGTTCGTCTCATGTCTAATGGTTCATATAATGCACATATGGATGTTCTATTTAAACAGCTTCAGACATTGAAACTTTATGCCATTCTTCGTTTAATAGCATTAAACTTTGATTACAGATATTCTAAACATTAAGTTCACAGGTTTTTTTTATCCCTTGTTTGAGCCACATATAGCCCCTGTTCTTATCATTAAAGTCAATCAAGTCGAATGGCAAGAATCCCAATACCGCATCCAACAGGAAATAGTTGGATCAGATATTGCATTACTCACTGCAATTTACCCCTCCTTGTATAAAAGACAAAATTCAAGCATATAGCTGTACCGTTTCTTTTTTTCAAACAGTACAAAGTTGCACTATGTTAATACCAACAAGGATATATGTACCATACCCATTTTTATGTGTGACAGCCAGTTGCTTCGATTATGTGATTACACACCTAATTATTCTATAGTTTTTTTTCAAGCAATATGTGTCGCGTGTATCTCCTTTGAAGCTGCTGCTAATTAGTTATATTTGTTTTTTGTAAGTGTCCCCTGTAATGGCGGGTTTTCTCAGTTGGGGTCATCCTGACCCAATCTCTGTATATGCCTATATCATCTATTCAAAGTTAACCACTCTATTTTACACATGTTGTTTTACACATATGATCATTGTTAAGTTTGCTGTTTTATTTTCGCTAAGTCTAATATAACACGTTCTGAGTATTAACGTCTGTTAGGTCAACACATAACTGGCTTGGTGACCTGTGCGGTAAACCATAATACAACTTGGAGCCAGTGTCGACCCTAGGGAAAATTACGTCAACACCACGTGTGATTCTCATCAAACTCTTAATTTCTGTAAAGTGGGTAAGTCAGCGAAAAAAAAAACAAAACAAAAAAAAACAAACAAACAAATAAAACAAAACAAAAAACAAACACACAAACGAACAAACAAACAAAAAGGATAATGCCATGAATTCCCCGATCTAAAAATATTCAGTGCGTTTGCAGTCGGATATATGACCTCTGTGCGGTATTTTGTTTCTTATTGCTGACTTTAGATAAGTTATGTTAGTTTATCACAAGTGCAACATCTCATTAAGACAAAATATGTGAACTGCCTCCATTACATTTGCCTTTGTGTGTGTATGTGTGAGAGCAAGAGACAAAGGGAGAGGCAGAAAGAGAGAGAGAGAGAGAGAGAGAGAGAGAGAGAGAGAGAGAGAGAGAGAGAGAGAGAGAGAGAGAGAGAGAGAGCAGAAATGCATATCACAAATTGTCAGAATATATTGTAAGTATATGCTCCAGATGAGCAAATGCAATTCCAGGGGTGCGCTTGGGTAGCAATTCCAAAACCAGATTCTCGCTGTTCCGGTGATTCTGCCAATCGAATGAAAATGAGGTGGCTTTGGAATCCAAATGGCGTCACGTCAGTTGACATTGGCGACCACATGTGTAGTGGCAAAAGAAAACATTAACCCTGTCGAGGGAAGGGTAAATTGCAGGAACAATTTTGGAGTGGCAATTTTGGAATGGCACAACTACCAGCACTTGCAGCAGCATTAGAAGTGCCTATAAGGCTTACTGCTTCATACACAGACTTACAAATTGAGAGAATACTGACGGGAAGAAATACCTATTTCGGTACTTGGACATTCGTGATTGACTGGGAAACGTAGCTGTGATTTGTGAATCAGGGTAGTTCCTTGTTATGTGTGATGATCAAAATAAGCTCCAGTGAAATGTGATTGGATTCATATTTAATTTACAAATAACCGTGATTGAGTTCATTATTTTATTATCGATAAGAATCGGCCACATGGCTGCCAGCGATACACAGTGACAAATTTGCTTGAGACGCCATTTTGATTACGTCACGATTCCCTTCACTCCTACTACAAAAAGGAGTAACTGGAATCGTTCCGAAACAGTGTTCCGTGCCACTCGATTCGCATTCTGGATGTGCGGGATGTTCTGAACTGTCTATCGAGCAGCACCCAATTGCAAATGATAGCAATAACTTTTAGTTGTTTGAATAGTTTCCTTTTGAAACTAAAATGGAGGTACCTTGACATCAACACCAAGTTAGCTGCATACAAAATACATTAAATATTTGTATCATGTAATTTGTCACAAGTGCAACACCTCATTAAGACAAAATATGTGAACTGCCTCCATTACATTTGCCGTTGTATGTGTATGTGTGAGAGGGAAAGACAAAGGGAGAGGCAGAAAGAGAGAGAGAGAGAGAGAGAGAGAGAGAGAGAGAGAGAGAGAGAGAGAGAGAGAGAGAGAGAGAGAGAGAGAGAGAGCAGAAATGCATATCACAAATTGTCAGAATATATTGTAAGTATATGCTCCAGATGAGCAAATGCAATTCCAGGGGTGCGCTTGGGTAGCAATTCCAAAACCAGATTCTCGCTGTTCCGGTGATTCTGCCAATCGAATGAAAATGAGGTGGCTTTGGAATCCAAATGGCGTCACGTCAGTTGACATTGGCGACCACATGTGTAGTGGCAAAAGAAAACATTAACCCTGACGAGGGAAGGGTAAATTGCAGGAACAATTTTGGAGTGGCAATTTTGGAATGGCACAACTACCAGCACTTGCAGCAGCATTAGAAGTGCCTATAAGGCTTACTGCTTCATACACAGACTTACAAATTGAGAGAATACTGACGGGAAGAAATACCTATTTCGGTACTTGGACATTCGTGATTGACTGGGAAACGTAGTTGTGATTTGTGAATCAGGGTAGTTCCTTGTTATGTGTGATGATCAAAATAAGTACCAATGAAATGTGATTGGACTCATATTTAATTTACAAATAACGGTGATTGAGTTCATTGTTTCATTTCGATAAGAATCGGCCACATGGCTGCCAGCGATACACAGTGACAAATTTGCTTGAAGACGCCATTTTGATTACGTCACAATTCCCTTCACTCCTACTACAAAAAGGAGTAACTGGAATCGTTCCGAAACAGTGTTCCATGCCACTCGATTCGCATTCTGGATGTGCGGGATGTTCTGAACTGTCTATCGAGCAGCACCCAATTGCAAATGATAGCAAACTTTTAGTTGTTTGAATAGTTTCCTTTTGAAACTAAAATGGAGGTACCTTGACATCAACACCAAGTTAGCTGCATACAAAATACATTTAATATTTGTATCATGTAATTTAGCTGGGTCACAAGTACCGTCGAAGTATATCGCAAGTCTGCAAGAAATAAATTGAACAGAATAGGACTTGACACACATCCATCCTTAACACTAATATTTGAAGTAAAAGATTCGCTATAACCCATGTCTGATATGTTCATACATGACAAATAAAATTTTAAGAAAATTCCCACCAACTACGTTGATTAAAAGTTACTATAGTCATGCTTCCCTCCATAAAGTCAAATGCACATATAAATGACATTTAGAATCATAATTAAGATAATTCTTAATTAAGTTTTTCAAAGTAATTATATAATCAGCCGCCCTGTTGTTTATCGTGCAGCCAATGTGACCATTTGGCATATATTTTGTAAATTTTTCTGGCTTATAGGGGAATTTTTTTGTATAGAGGCTTCAGGATATTTTCCCGCCAGATTTCTGGAAAGCGGACATGACTTATTATCTTATTAAGGACCTGATATAATAATAAACTTAGAATTTCATTCCACTTGTAAACATTTTGTTTATTATGCAATCTGCACCTGGGGCTTTGGCCCTTTCTAGCCCCTGAAAGTGTCTGGGAATTTCGCCCAAAGTGATTTTAAAAATTAATTCGTTGAAAATTATCTTTATTTTCACTAATGAATTTCAAATGGCCTTGTCCTGAGGTAGGTCCTTACTTGGAGGGTTGTTTAACTATGATAAGTTTTCCAGCTAGAAAGGGTACATACTGATTTAGGGGTAAGTCAAATTGTTCTTATCTGAACCTGTTCTAAACAAATCTAGCAATTATGGTTTGTTTGACAGGTATTCTTTTTTCATAATAAAGCTCTGCATTTATAAGCAAAACTTCACGTATTTTGCTAATTCAGCATTTGCCATGTTCATATTTATTCTCTATTATGGGGTTATCTTTGCTAGATATTTAGCTTAGACAAGGAGCCGCTACACAGAGAGACATGTACAGGTAAGAGGCTCCAAAACATGTGGAGTAGTTACCCGCTAAAAACCATTTAAACTATTTTGGCTAATACAGCCTAAGTCAAAATTTTACAGAGGAACATGTGCAAGGTGCAAAATAATAATTCCATATGTACATAAGTTTGACAGGGACAGGTTAGCTTATGGAGAGTAAAGAGATGGGACTGCGGTATAGGGTAATGTGCAGTAGGAAGTGGTTCTGGGCAAAAAAAAACAAAAATACAAATTTGAGAAAATACTGTCAATTTTGAGTGTAAAGGTCATAATAACGTCTGCTTCTCTATAAATACAGCTTAGTTGCCACAGACCAAATTTCGGAGCCACAAATCAAAACCATTTTCTCGAGTTTGTCCAACAGGGATACAGGAACCTTGGGATTGATATAGGGTTTTCTATTATTAGCATCATAGCACGCCACAAGAACAGAAAAGCATACTAAAATCCACACAATATCATGCAGCCAATTAATTCCACATTTTATAAAAGTATAAGAAACCAACTACCTTGAATTCTTATGGCCATAAGCGATTTAAAAGGCAGTTAAAAAGATGCTGAGAGTCTGATCGCTATTTCACCAACTTAACTAAGAATTTTTTTATTTTACTGACCACTTTCGCTTATTTGTGCTTTCATTAATCAATTGGTTTGCAATGTTCGAGTGTCAGCTTGTATTATATTGAATTTCATTTTGTAACTAGGAGAGGAGTCCCATATAAGTATTGTGCACTTGTTCCCCAATCCGGTTCCGTACGAAATAAAATATAGTTGAACAACTTCACCAACTTGGTGCCGGTACTGTCCTGTCCTCTGTAATCAGTTTCCGCATGAATTCGTTTAACGTACATACGGACAATAAGGATGTTTTCATAACTGTTTCCCACAAGCATATTCTAATATTACTTTATCTGAATCATGAAAGGAACACTATAAACATATTTACTTCGTGAGGCAGACTCCTGATCGTTTTACTCCAAATTTATTCACGGGAAGAGGTGGCTGGCGGCAGGTGATTCTAAGCTTACAGATGATATAGTTTTACAACAAATCCCTTGTAACCATATAGCATTTAGAGGGGGTTTTGTACAGCTAATCCACCCTGTTTTTGAAACTCGAAGAATATTCAACTTTCCTTCCATTCGAGAGTAAAACATTTCGGCCGTGGGTTGCTGAAAAAATCAATCAGAGTGCAAGATTGGTTTACTATAGCTTCCTCGTATTCATATGATTTACTTACCACGATGTGTTTTGCGACGCCTATAATCTGTTCTTGATTGCCATTGCCACTTCGGTCAGTTAGTCCTGATTTATAACGGAAGAGTGCTGGATCTTTCTTGTACAACAGCACAAAACATTGCGATTTTCAATGAATCGAGGAACTATGTACAAACATAAGGTTCAAATGGCTTGGTTCACTCCAAAGCAGACGCAAGCAGTCTGTTAGATCCACTCTGCAATTGTGGTAGAGATGACACAGAACTTGATCTGCTGTGGAGGCAACGTCTTGAGTTTAAATTGACCTGAGAATACACAATCTTTTTATCCAGACCTAACTACCTGACTTTATTTTTCCAAACAGACAACAGCTACTCACTGACAATCAACATCTCGAATAAACTACGACTTTTATTCAAGTTTAAACATATTTCATTAATTTCCTGGATTGCCTGATAGTGCATCAAGATACTAAAGAGTTGTCCCTCCATACAAAGTTAATGTAGGGTCCCCTGGTTTAAAAAATTCCCTGTTAAGTCATTGACCCACTCAAACTCCTTACTTGAATAAAGACAATGTAGCTGTTTGATCACTTCCCCTTCATATCGACCTTACCATGCAAAAACACAGTTAGCTGCAGTAATCGCTTTTTTGGCGCCAATGAGAACAGCACCACAGCGGTGGATCCAGCCTGACGAATGTAGAGTTTCCATGGTAAGGTACCAAGGCCACCGGCCTTTCTCAGCAACTCTACCTCCAAGGATGGATGGCAAGTTGGAAACAGGTCCAGGTTTGTAGACACCAAAGTCCGCAGATGGACGTCCTTTGGCGTGAAAAAGAGCACGAGAAAACAAAAAAATCCATCTCAACCTGTGTGAAAACATTAAACAATTTAAAATTAAGTTGATCTAAGTTAAGTTGACTTGACTTAAATTAAATTCATGCTTCATTGATTGATTTACATTTCATTGAGTTGAATTGAACTGAATTAAATTGAGTTGCACCATGTTCTGTGGTACACACAAAATTTTCCTCATACCACCGACAACTCCCGCAGAGAATAAACTTGCACATGCCACAGTGTAAAAAAATATTTGTTGGCCAATTATGATATTCTGAGTGTGCCTGACGGCTTGATAATGTGCCATTTGCACTTTTAGAAGTTAATTTCAGACTTTATTTTTATGTAAAATGTACACTACACAACTAAAGAATAGAACACCTATTCATGTCGTAGACCAACGAAAAAACGGCCAACTGGGGACCGAGTATATATATATATATATATATATATATATATGTGTGTGTGTGTGTGTGTGTGTGTGTGCTTTTGTGTGTGTCTATAAACTTGCAATGAGGTAAATTTCTTGTGCTTAACATGAAGAGCTGCTTACTTGCCATGAAAGTATGCGTTACCAATGCCAAGAGGAGCCGCATGATTCCAGAGTTCTGCAATGCTAGAACATGACAAAGTGTGCCAACCATGTTCTTAAATACTGCGGTTGCGGTATCTTATCAGCAGATAAAATGTGGATTTAGTTCATACACCTACCAGTTTTAATTATCCTCTGACCCAATATATTCTCACTTGGCCCATGCAACAAACAAATATATCTACATTAGATGACCTTAATTGATGTACGTAGAGCCTCTACATGTGGAACAAAGCCCTATCTTCTTCGAGAAAGTCGACATAAGGGCTCGACTTAGCAAAAAGTCATTTATCATTTCTTATAAGCACGGGCATCAATCAAAATGAATATATTTGCCTTCTCTTGGTGTTAGTCGAACAAAATTTATAACACATTTATCTATATTACCTCTTTCAAGGAGCGCATAAATCTTTGCTATCAAGCATATTTTATTTTTGTAGTTATGTCTACGACCAAAAACTGATATACGATTTCTTGCCTGACATCTTAACTCTGCCTTGTTATGGTCTTGCAAATTCTTCAAATTTTCACTATGACGGTTCCCAAACAGGAGAAAACATTGGATGACACTGAACAAAGTTTCATTTTATACATCAGAAAACCTGGAAAGAAAAAAAGAAGGAAGGCAGGAGAGTAGGAAAGAAACAAGGAAAGACAGAAAGAAGGATGGAAGGAAGGAAAGGAAGAAAGAAAGAAAGAAAGAAAAAAAGAAAGCAAGAAAGAAGGAAAGAAAGAAAGAATGAAAGAAACAAAGAAGAAAGGAAGGAAGGAAAGAAAGAAAGAAAAAAGAAAGAAAACTTTGTATTCAAGAGAGAGGCGTCAGTCCAAGTTTCATACTTAAGTTTGTGCTGTAGGTGCATGCAATGGAATTAAATGTATTTTGAAAAGTTTGAATAAATGCTAACTAGGAATACTTTTTTAAAATTTAGATACCAAACTCTCCAAATATGTCATACATACACTTGTTGATCAAGTTCCAATATATGTTAATTAGGGCACATTTCAGAGTTAATAACATTAAACATTTACATTTCATTTAGCGTGTATTATGAACAGAGGTGTAATTCTTATCTCTACCATCAGGTTTATGATACAGGCGCATTAATGAATGAGCCCAAACCAGAGTCTTTAAATCTATGTCAATTAAGCACTTTTCAACGAAATAAAATGTTGAATATAATTTTAAATATCATGATAGAGATGTTTTCAAACTTTAGCCTGTGTTTCTAATAAAGCTGTATTCAAAGAAAATCTGATCCAGGCCACAGTCTTTCAATATATGGTCATTACATATTTTTAAGATTTAAATGTCGAGTATTTTTAAACGTATCATGGATAGATATACCTTTTCAACCTCCACTCATATGTTGGTGGTATATGTACATCAAATAAACCACATATGCAGATTGTTACATTGAAAATGATGTTAATTAAGTGAAATTTGACATTTAAATGGTAAAAAGATGCAAAACTATGATACAGGTATATGTCATTTCAAATTTCATTATAAACAAATAATAAAGGCACCCCTAAAGAATAATGATCAGTGTTTCTTGTTTCAAATGCTGTTAATTGGGTAAATTTAACATATAAAAGTCAAATACACAAGTGCTTCAAAACTAATAAAGAAACTCAATATATGTTAATGGCATTACCATTTTTAAGTTCTTTCTTGCAGACATACAACACAGAGTTTTTTGTTGTGAAGTAAATCTTTGCTAGTCCACTACCTTTTTGACTCAAGTTTCAGATCTTGAAATGTTTGTTATTGCTACTCGCAAAATATATAAATGATTTAACTTTGACCAGATCTATTCATTTGATGCATAAGTATCAATAACATTATTGTGGAGTGTATATACACAACCTGCCTCCATGGTCTCCTCCTAGATAGTAACGCCCCAAAATGTCCAGTTGTAGCATTTCCAATTTTTAGATGGCATGATACAATAACATTATTTGGCTGCAATCAAAATGATCAAGGGAGTATGTGTGTGTGTGAGAGAGAGAGAGAGAGAGAGAGAGAGAGAGAGAGAGAGAGAGAGAAAGACAGAGAGACAGAGAGAGAGAGACAGAGAGAGAGAGAGAGAGAGAGAGAGAACTTGTACAGACCATCAACATACAGTACGTCCATGTACAGACTTCAAACAGTTGCAAAGCAAGATGGGTGTTCTGGGTACATAACAATAGAAATAAAATCCCCTTTGTGTCCCAATGCTTCGGTCGCAATGCACTTTACTCCATTAGTTTATATCACATGGAATAATGTCCTGGTATCTTGTGCATTCAATATGCACCTTTCGTCAGCAGTTTATAACTCATGGAATGAATATTCTATGATAGGGTTTTTCCAAGACATCACGATAATCACTTGCTCTTCAGATATACCAAAACATGGCTGAATAATAGTCTTTTATGCATGGCTGAATAATAGTCCTTTTAGTCCCCTTCGAGCAATTATTCTTGTTTATGTTTTGGCTAAACCCTTGCGTCGCAGTTTGGGTTATAAGATTATCAAAGTAGTTTTGCTGGTGTACAAATTCTTTCTTTCTGTTTCCGCTGCAATATCCTTTCTGTGGCTTTTCTTAGGGAAGTCTTTAACTAGAAATGCAAACTTTTGCATGGTCATAGCCCTATTCTGGACATTAGTCTGATTTAGAATAATGCAATAAAATCGAAATGATGGGAATTACAGGCAAACGCCATATTAATTGAAATAAAAGATAAACACCATCAAACAGCATATACAGTGGAAATTCTCTTAAGGGAGTACCTACAGGACCTGTGAAATATGTTCCTTTTTGATATGTGGTCCCTCAAGGCAGGTTAAATTTGATCTACAATATGTTAATGGGGATGTTGAGACTAGTCCTTTGGCACAGGTGGTCCCTTAGCAAAGGTGGGCTCATGGCCAGGTTCTACTGTATCATCATTATAGATGCTCCGAAATATTTGCAAAATACATACGTTTGGTTCTCTATATTGTACCTCCTGTCAAGTTCATTCCATTATACTGTCCTCATTTACAAACCATTAGGATGCAGAATACACAATTTCCAAAATGGCAGTTTGGGTGGGTTAGTCCTGATTGGATATTTTGAAGAGGTAATATCTAAACTGTATGTCTGATTGGTGTTAACGGAGATTAATTTGTCGATTGAATGTAATGTACAATAAGTTATGGGACTTTTTCCAGTGTGAGCATTACCTAAAAATGTAAATAAAAGGCCTCGAAGTTACTAGTGGTGGCGGCGGTTGGCCCAAGCATACGAATATTGTAAACGACACTGAAATCGCCCCCAGGGTATGAATTAAGTAGCAGGACTGGGCAGACGCGCCAAGAGCTTCCACTGAGTCAAAGATGGAGCTTAGTGGAGAAAGTTGCCAGATAGTAGATAAAGGTTCCCAAACTACCGGTGAGTATTTATAAAAAATGGTGGCTATTCCAGATAGAGGTTCCAAATCTTGTATGATATATTGGTATGTACCATGGGCAACTATGGCATGTAAACAAAAATTTTTGATTTAAATGCTACATTCAATGAATAGTTTGGAGACTGCAAAATACCCCCTGCCCACCACCCCTGCCCACCACCACCACACCAAGTACAAGGTGGTTTTAGTGTTATCATACTACATGCTGTTATACAACCATATTACACACATACAAACATGCTCGCACAGGCAGCACCTGTCGCCCAGGCAAATTATTATCAAGCACAGTAAATCGGTTAAACTGTTATATCAAACAAAATTCTACATTAAGGCCTTTTCAAGCATGTGGGAATAATAAAGTATGCATTCCATTAACAGGGAAATAAATACAGTCTCTCTGTTAACGTCACTGCCATCGGCAAATTGAAATTTACTTAACTATATATCACCCCAACACATTTGACTACCAGCATATGTTTATTCAGATTCAAAACTAACGTTATTTGCAAAGACCCTCGCAGAAGTAACTTCTGATTTGGTATCTTTAAAAACTTTCTTAGACTCAATGATGGTATGCACCCGAATTCTTCATGGCAGTAGTTGAGTAAACATTATGACATTGAAGCTTTTATAATTTGTTGATTATCCAGACACTGCTTTGTGATTTTAGCTGATGTATTAAACTCACGTTGACCTTAGGCCTAATAATGTGCCAAAATTCAATAACGAAATAAACATCTGGGCTTACAAATGACTCATCTCTTTACCTATGGAATGACCTACATTGCAAAGCTAAAGTGTCCTACACTTCCAAATTTCAAGGCAAAAGTAATCAAGGCACCGATTTTCCATTCTGAAATCTCAAAATATTTCGCTTGTCATGATGCTTTTGCAAATGTTGTTCAGAACCAGCTCCACCTCGGCACTGAAAAACACAATTCCCATTTTCCCCTAAAGTTTGCTCCTAGTCCGCATCTGGCTTTTGTAACTTCTTTTCGGAAAATACAAGTAATTACTTCTGTTTTGCTCTCATCACGGACTTCTAGACTTACATTTTTGAGACATGCCAAGTGTACAAATTTGCTTGTACCTGGTGTCCATCCTAATCTGCCTTTTAAAAATTTGTCGATAACCGCTGGACATTTTATTACTTAGTAGAACTGATCTTTGGGAAAAGAACACTAATATACTTGCTGCAGTGTAGTTGTACACTACTTAGACCAGACTTTTCATAAACTAATGACTGTACTGTTTTCCCAAATATGACCCCAAAGGATTAAATGTTCAATTAGTTGGATTCTATTTTTTAAAAGTTTTCTCTAAAATAGTTGATGTCCTCATTGAAAAACGATTCTGTTTGGTGACCATTGATGTTCTTCTAATGTTAGGATTTGTAATATGTTGCAAAATATTTAATTTGCCTGTTTTGTACACCAATGGAATGAAGTCACACTTAAAAAGTAATAATAAACACTGTGTGAAAACACAACAAAGCAACTTTGCTTTGGTTGGTATTACTGCTCAAAGGTTTGTTTATAAATAATCTACGGTAGACCTTTTGTGCCAGGAACACACATATTTGGATCTTCGCGTTGTAGTCAGAAATATCAAATCGAGCAACTGTCTGACATGAAACATCCTGTTTTTTGCACACTGTTACGTATGTGACAATCATATTACCAATGCTTTAGTGTATTTAAAGGCTGATAATCAGTTCTTCTGCTTTGGTATCCTAAAAAAAAAAAGAATTATTTTAACAGATGAAGCCATTCATTTGGTGTTTAGTTTGATGTGATGATAGAATTAATTGGCTCATTCATATCTCTGTGCCATTCGCAGCAGTCTTGTATTACAATGGTGACGGTCGAACATTCCCAATATATTCAAACACCAATAAAACAGGAAAGAACAGTGTATATACAGTTATCACAACCCTTATGAACATCTGCTTTCATGTGGATTACTTCAAAACTCTGCAGTTGCAGATGTTATTTATTGTGATGGTCCATCATCACTATTTAAAATCAAATGTTCTGCGAACCTATTGCGGCTATTGCTTAACTTCACACAGACAGACATTAGGGAATTTCCGTTCAGGAACTATTTTGTGGCCTCCCATGGTGTAGATGTCATTGATAGTAATTGTGACAGGGTAAAGTCTCATATTAGACACAGAGAGTGCTGTGTGATCAGGCCTTCCCAACCTGACCTTGACATTTAGCCGTAAATTGCAAAAAATGTTCATGAATGTTATTACTGATGGGTCACAACCCACTGATTATGTGCCACAAGCTTTTGTCACCTGTGAGATGGCACTCTTTGCAGTATTGATGACTAAATAGCAAGAACCCTTATGTTACATTCTAGCTGAATGTGTAACACTATGTTCAGATCAGGTGCAATATCATCAGCTTGTTTTTCAACACAAAATCTGGTCCACCATTGTACATATGAGTTATATTGTTTTGTGTGCGTGGTTTTCATGTCAATATACAACAGTAGCAGTCCTTGCTGAAATGTTATTTTTTCTGATAATTCTCCCTGACAGCCACCATGCTCATTGATTGTGCTTGCACACAAGTGGATAAGGATCATTGTGGTGAGCTTCATAAAGTATGCCCCTTTGTTTCGAAAACCAAGGCTGTATCAAGGACATAGGTAGAATCATAATTACCCTTCTTGCATCCTGTTTTCTAATGTGAGCATCTTGCTGCAAAGCTGAAAAGATGAAAAAAATACAATGGTTTGATTTGGCAGACCACACATGAATGTGCAGGGCACGGGGATCCCTTCTACAAGACACATATCTTGGTAGTTTTGCATTCAATCTGGAGTCTGGTTTCCCCCACTTTGACATTATTGGGTAAACAAGTCTGTCCCTAGTGCCCACTCTGTGTTGTCTCTAAAGTGTCTGCTATCAAAGTCTGCACAGATATTAGTTTTGCCCAGAATATGGGTGCTGATTTTAATATCCCTATGTTTATTGCCTATTGCTGTATGGTTCTAGCCAACTTTTACAGAGAGGTGAATGAACACTTTCCATGGAATTTATATATTTTATGGGTATAGTGATGCACAACAAAATCTGTGTATGGCAGTTTTGATTTGCCTTTCATGAACCGCTCAAGTGCAAAAAAAAGCAGCAAGAAACGTAATTGATGTGATTCATTTTTTTTTTCAGTATCTGACCACCTTACATCAATGATTTCTGTTCCACACTGAGAGAACCAGCCCTGCATTGATGCATCACGTGATAAAATCATATCTGGACTATTACCAAGAATTTGCCTTTTTTGAAGACTAATGGTTTTAATCCACCATTTAAGATCATCTTTCATGGAGAGAGATATAGTCATGTGTCAATCAATAGCACCATTGTTCTCTTTGGGGCACAAATAATTTTTTATGGACCAATAATATAGTTACCCCATTTGAGCAGCTGCCAGTCCAACTGCCAAGTTGCCAATTATGTTTGCCACAGTCTGAACAGTATGAGAGCCTCTTTTAAAAAGTTTTTGGCATCCATGAATAAGGCTAAAGATTTTTTCCCTTTCCACGAACCTATATTGAAGTTGACCCAATTCAACAGTTGACATGCTAGTGTGAATTAGACTTGCCACCTTTGAAATAGTATCAGAGTACTCTTCCATGCTCACATTTAATGTTGTGTACTTTGGTTCCGGCCGTGGCACCTGCATATTTGTTGAATTTATGCCAAAACCAAATTAAGTAATTACTTTAGTTGGATTAAATAATGATTTGTCAAGGTTCACAGTAAAGCCCAACATTTCCATAAAAAACAAAGTATCCTACATTGCAGCCTCTACTGCTGGTGTACTGGTCCTGATAATCAGATTGTCACCACTAAATTTACAAATAGTGTTTCTTAATTTGCCTAAGGACGCATAAAAAGGCTTCATCAGCTTAGTGTACAATCCTGTCTCTACAAAAAGCCAGTTGCCAATGCACAAAATAATTTTCCATCCCATTTGAATTTCATGTACTTTCTGAATTTGTGATAAATGGAAACGGAACAAAAAGCATGTTTTTGTATGAATAATTGCCATAGAACAGGGTGATGTGATCAGATTTAATGTGAATTCAAAGGTATTCATATTAAAATGGCAATACTCTATTCCTTTGGTTAATTCTTACCACTTCAAAATCATTCTGTGATCTCCATTTGTCTTGGGTCTTAGAAGTATTGGTGAAACAAAGTGACCGTTTACATAGCTTGTGTGTTCATTCGCAATGTGTTCATGTAGTTTTTGTCCCTTAGTCTGAATAAGTGACTGTTCAGTGTCAGTAAATGTAGCCTGTATAAACAGATGGTCTTTAAAAGGGGTTTTCCCGAAGACACTGTACTTTTTACAGACTGCAAGAAGTCCATTTCAGAGGTGAGCTTAGTCTATCCATGATAAAATTCACTCCAGTGTCTGGCCTTAAATTAATCCACACCTCTGTTCGTCCTCTTCCTTGAAATTGCTCTGTTGGTGAAAGTTTTGCGATAGCCTAAAAAAGGCCTTGGTTTATTAGTGTATTGAGAGCCTCTGCTTTCTCTTGATGGCTGTTAAGAGTTATTGTAGGTATGAATGTCGGTCCATGTCCTGAACCTCTGAATTTCCCTGTATCTTGTATCCCACTTTGATAACATTTTGAATGCTCTTAACCTTTTTTGCCACTCTATCTCAGAAAATAACGTTTGTGTAAGGCAATGTTTCGGAGAACAAGTGTGAGTACTCTTTGCTCGGGTGTTCTTTCAAAATCCCTTGTCCTCATAGGCAGAGCCTGTGAAACCCACGAACCAGCATGGCTAGACCATCCGTTGTTCTTGTCAATGTTTTCATTAGATCATTGTCTAATTTTTGTCAACTTCATGCCTAAGCCAGGCAGGTTTAAGTTAACTGTAATTTTTCATTAGGCAAGACCGTTTTGTGTGAGATGACATGCCCTGTCAGCTCATTTAACTCATTCCACCCTGATAGAAAACCGAGTCAACAGCTTTCATTGGCATGCTGTGGGCACACTGCACCCAGAGCGCGCCAAGGAAAGATGTTGACCATAAGCATATAATCTGGAATGATCTTTCATGCAAGTTTAACCCAAAATTTTGAAAAATAATCCCTAAAATAGTACAAATACACTTAGCAGATGACATTTAGATATAAGCGGGAAAAAGGGTTATCAGGGTTGAATGCGTTAACCTAAAATTCCACAGGGGCACACAGTTATCTGTTTGTGTTACGTTCTTACATAGAATCTTAATTTGTGCTAATTAGGGTCATTTGAGAAGATTCAATGTTTTATATCTTCAAAACTATCACGGATGGAGGTTCCATTACCAGCACAACTTAAATGTTCATGTTGTAGGTGCATCTATAAAATGTAAACAGAAGTTGTAGAATTTTAAGTTCTGCTAATAAGTGGCGTTTGACAAGTTTTAATTTTACAAAATCTTGAAGGCTTTTCTAGGTAGAAATGCCCCCAATTTAATTCACAGGTTTCTGCTGAAGGCGCATTTGACAAAACCAAAGACAAAGTTTGTACTGTATAATTCTATGCAAGTTTTAAAGGCATGCTGACAGATTTATGCGGAGGCAAATCTTCTTTTCTATTTTTCCACTCTCTCTCTCTCTCTCTCTCTCTCTCTCTCTCTCTCTCTCTCTCTCTCTCTCTCTCTCTCTCTCTCTCTCTCTCTCTCTCTCCAGAAATTTGTGTGACATTTTATTTCAACACGGTTTTTCATAAAGTCCAAACTTGGCATGTTTAGACAGACATGCATAAGGTCTGGTCTATTGATTCAGATGGATAGCAGATTTGAAATTTATATAATTTATGGCCATTTGAAAATTTAAACTTCGAATATTTTTAAGCTGTCACAGCAGCGCCCCCCCCCCCGTCCCTGCACGCCAGCGAATAATAGAAAAAGAAAAAATTGCTTCAAAGCATATTCGTTTGTGTGCCTTCAAAGGTTTTAAATATTAAAGGCTAAAACTTTTGTCCTTTGGTACTTCATATTCCATTAAGCTTATGGCGAGATGAAAATTTTAAAGTCCAAATGACCTTGACTTTCGCCCTTTTCGGTCACATGTAAAATTATAAAAGTGAGCAGTGCTACCATATCTACCATTAAAACCCAACGTGAACCAAGCCAGATAAAAATTGAATAAGTTATGACTCAAAGAAACTCTTTAAGTGCCAAATGACCTTGACCTTTGACATTTAAAGGTTATATGTTAATCACAAAAATGTGCAGGGTTGCACAACTTACTATTTGAGTCTAACATGATTATAATTGGGTAGAAATTGGCTGAGTTATGACTGGATGAAAATTTCAGGGCCGAATGACCTTGTATGTTGAGCTTTAGGGATCCCATGTAGATAACAAAAGTGTGTAGGGTTACAAGAGCTACACTTTGAGCCTAACATGATCAAAATAGGACACAAATTGACCAAATTATTGCTGGAAGAAAATTTCAAGTTACAAAATGCCATTGATCTTTAACCTTTATAGGTCACATTTAAATTACAAAACTGTGCAATGTTACAATAGCTACAATTTGAGCCCAACATGACCACAATTAGATACAACTTGACCGAGTTATGGCCGGGTTAAGATTTCAAAGGTCCAAATGACCTTGACCTTTGACTTTTAGGGCTTTGACCTTGAAATAACCTCTACCTTAACTAAACTCTGACCTTTAAAATTACATTTTTACCTAAAATTGATCTTTGACCTTTGCCTTGCTGTGATCGCACTCCTTTACGATCGGAACCACATCTACTATAGTATAGAAGATGTTGAAGATTTAGAACTTTAATTAGCCCGCATTTGACTATTTTTTTGAATCATGACCTCTCATTATAAAAAGGCAATGCTTCCTTAATAGAAGTATTTTGTCAAGCTTGGAATTTCTGGCTATAATAGTCTCTATACACTTTGGAAAAGAACTAGTGTCTGCAGATAATGAAGAAAATTTCTAAGGTTCAGAGGACCGGTTTTAAATCACCAGTTGCCTTTTGTGGCTGACTGCCTGTCTCAAGTCAGGAGTGAAATTTGTGTCTTCACATTGGTATTGGAAGAGAAATGTTGATGCTTTGGCACTTCTGGAATCTCTTTCCTGTCATTATTTGGTTTGGAATTAATGAATATGGATCATGTTTTTCTGTAGTGTTTGAAAATTACTTCATTGGCGATGTTGTGCTGCGGGTTTTGTTCTCCGACTCATAGTTATAGTGGATGTACAGTGTGTCTGTAATGTTCCAGATTCGTAAATATCACAAAAACAATGTAGGCCTACTTTTCTCTTTTGCTGTAAACTTAGCTGACCGACAAGTCGGGAGAACTAAAAGGTGATAGGCCTGACGGGTCTCTTTTTTTTGGCACAAGTTATGGAATTTGTGTTTTGGGTGGTTAGGACTATACATGTTGGAAAAGAACTAGTGTCTGCAGTTAATAATGAATATTTCTAAGGTTGAGACGACCGGTTTTAAACCACCAGTTGCCTTTTATGGCTGACTGCCTGTCTCAAGTCAGGAGTGAAATTTGTGTTTTCACATTGGTATTGGAAGAGAAATGTTGATGCTTTGGCAATACTGGAATTTCTTTCCTGTCGTTGTTGGGTTTGGAATTAATGAATATGGATCATGTTTTTCTGTAGTGTCTGAGAAAATGGGCGCAAAAAATTGCTGGCAAAGAAAGAAAGAAGAAAAGAAGGAAATAAAGATTTTCTAGAAAAACAGTATGTCTGGGTGGGCACACAGACATAGCTATATTTGCAGAAGGCTCGTCGACTAAAGGCTAACTAGCATTGGTATGTTTGTGCCAATACAGATATTTTGTTTTTCCTGGAGTTTTTTATTGATTTATTTCCCTCATTCCTTCTGCTTGACTACCAGATTTTGTGTGCCAGTTTTATTGAATGCTATTAAACTCAGAAATATCAAACTTGGCATGATTATAGGTGTATACATTAATTTGTGTCTTTTAATAAAGATGATAAAATATGTTGAACATTATGCAAATTACAGACATTTGAAATTTTAAATCTTGAATATCTTCAAAACTTTTATATAGGTACAGGTAACTAATACAGCTTCAATTTATAGGTTTCTATAACTGCACATTTGTGTAATTTACATGTAACCTCTAACGTTTAAGGTCATTTGGACCTTCAAATGTTTCATCTAGCCATAACTTGGTAATTTATCGTCCAAACTTAATCATGTTGGACTCAACGCATAAGTATTGCAACACTGCATATTTTTCTGCAAGTAACATGTAACCTCTAAAGGTTACAGGTTAATGTCATTTGCAAACCTTCTATTCTGGTTTAGGATTGTGTAAAATGTCTTGTACATATGCTTATGTGTTAGTTTATTACGGCGATTCCGCCGACGTCAAGCTGTGCAGTCAAAATCTCCTCAGCGTGAAAGTCCTTTTCAGTTCATAT
Source organism: Hermodice carunculata (assembly GCA_964020975.1). Classification (NCBI taxonomy): domain Eukaryota; kingdom Metazoa; phylum Annelida; class Polychaeta; order Eunicida; family Amphinomidae; genus Hermodice; species Hermodice carunculata. The sequence continues at coordinate 65,176 of CAXHWN010000149.1, read as the reverse complement.
GAAGGCCATAAACACTGCTGTGAGGGATATATGGCATTTTGTGAGTGTTTCCCTTAATTGATATAATCGGCAAGAAATCTTGTCGAGACAAATTGTTTGCCCTGAGATAAAACGATAAAAGATTCATATACTTGTGAGAAGTGAGACAAATCATTCGTAGCTTTGATGATATTTAGGTACATATTGTAATATTTATTTGCAACAGGAATTAACATTGGTGCTTTGCAAATGAATGGTTTCGTTTTATACAATTTATGATAGTACATATGTTGATAGTGCTAGGCTATATAAATAGTTGCTTTTGTAAGCAACGAAATTTTAAAAAAAGCAAAACCCTTAATTGAAAAAAAAAAATAACAATTTAAAAAAAAGTCACCCTCCTACCTGTGGCAGGTCTAATCAGATATGTATATTGCCACAAAGATACAATCGTGGTAACTACCGTGACACGTTGCATATGGATATGAGAAATACGTGAATAGACCTTCAGTCATTCTGAAATCCCGTGAAGAGAATGACATTAATGTGCATTATGTATGTATGTATGTATGAATATATATATATTTATATATATATATATATATATATATATATATATATATATATATATATATATATATATATATATATATATATATATATATATACATTTCATAGTGTGAAAGTAAAAATAGCCGCAAAGAGCTGCCTTAACCGACGGAAAAACAAGGAATGCTGACTTAGCTATGATTTAACCGACACCGCTACAGTTACAGGAGGTCATTATGTGGAGTGAACTTCAATTAAAATAAACTAGAACGTTTATTAATTTTTCCATTAAAAAAATATAAAAAACCCTGTCAGCTTTGCATCTTGGTGTGGGTCAGATGTGAATCCTCTTGACATGTGTCATATACCAGTGATTGATATGATCAAATGACCTGTCAAAAAAAATAACACACGTCGTTTCTGCTGTAATAGGAGAATGTAAAAGAGTGGGCATTTATGGAGATGCAAATTAGTCCATCCTATAAAAGTATATTAACAGGATTTTACCTCGCGAACCACAGCGCTTCCTACACACACAAGCTCCTTACGAGACCCATTTAAGTGTTCCTACGGTGCCATATATGCATATATACATATGGGATTATGCGTCACGACAGCTGTTCTGAGATGCCACTTTTCAATGTTTTACTATACTTGGTTTACAATAAGGCAATGCTTTGTATTATGCAATTTACATTAAAGTGTTAATGTATTCCTTTTGTAGAATCTGACAATCATGCTTCAATATTCTGGCTCATTTACTTCTTGAGTTTGATTATTTTGCTCCTATCCCATTTTACATAATGACAAGGTTGGCTTTGACTCAACTATGCGGTACGTTTAATATGATTAAAACGTAAATTACAATTTTTTTTTTCAAGAAATAGACGATTAACAGCTGGAATAAAAAAGGAATAAAAATGTTCATCTAAATACTTTGTAAACTAGTTCTACAACATTTATTCACTTTTCAGAACATATGTCCTTCAAAGTTAGAGGGCAAACTTTCCAAACGTGACACAAATCATAAGACATTCATGCCTAAGTCCGACGGGTAAAAATCTTTTGCAAACACACAAAAGTCACACTAACTTCCTTTCATATGCACATCTGAAAAGTCAGAGTTCAGCCATTTAGAAGTGTTCTTTATTTCATATTAGAGAAACTGGATGCAAGTGGCCACACGACCACGTATGGCTAGTATAAAAGCCCGAAGGGGCTGGCTGTTCTTATGCCAGCCTGGGGTTGTGTAGGGGAGAAAAGATTGTATTGTATCAGGCTCTTCAGTACAAGATTCTATTATCGTACAAACTTATGTTTGCTCTTCTCTCTGACTGCTTTTGTTTTATTTGGTAATTTGGCTCCCAAAGTAATCATTTTTCATTTTTAAATTATCCACACTTTTTGGCATTTTTGGATGCAAACTGATCTCACTCATAAGTTGTATTGCATTTGTTTACAACCTAATCATACACTTCTATGTTATGGTCTTTTTGAAACTCTTAATCAATGTTATGGCTTCTATTTCCTCTATTTCTTGAAATAAGATAATTAATTTTACATGACATTAAACATTTTTATCTGTTTTTATTCGTCATTTAATCATCTATTTCTTGAAAAAAAATCATTAATTATTTTTAGCCACCACATTACTCCCACGGCCAAGATGAAACGTCCCGTATCGGTTATCTAGCCCTTTGAACGACGTGAACACAACAAAATTTGTAAAATATGTCAATGTTTTACGTTACCCACATTGAAATTGAAGCGCAGTAGAAATGTGTCTTTGGAATGGCTTCTACTCAATATGCAAAGAGTTTAAGTATCGAAAGCCTGAAGTATCGAGGTATGCCGCACACATCAGTATGGGAATGAGGGGGGAAATGAGAAGAGTTCAATGTGCAAGGTCAAGTCATGAAGTGCAAACTGCTGTGCACGACGACAATGTAGTTTCCGGAGTTGTTTGACTTGCCAATGAATAATATACATGATAACATCATACAAGATTTTCTAATACATAGGGCTTTAACCCTGGAAAAATAAAAGCAAATTCACGCAGAAACAAGCACAAGGAACAAGTTAAACTTGTTATACCACATATGCCATTGAAAGTTGGCAATATGCATGCCGCACACACTACATGAGAACAATTTTTGCAGATTATGTCTCAAATAAGACTCACGACTTTGAATACCACGCAAAAAGACGTTTCAGACGGAAATCGATACTTTGAAGGATTACTCATAATTAATCAGATAATGATGGCCAGATAACCGAAAGGTGAGGCTGTTTCTGAGAAAATAAACAAAAAAAACAAAAACCAAAAAACCAAAAAACAAAAAGCAAAACAAAAAAAAACAAAAAAAAAAAACAAAAAAAAAAAAAAACAAAAAAACAAAAAGGAAAAAAACAAAAAACAAAAAAACAAAAAAAAAAAAACAACGACGATAAATAGCATGTTTGGAACGCTAGAAAGGGGACGAGAACATATAAATTGCATATCGTGAAGCCTATTTGTGACTGTGTATATGTTTTTATTGATTATACAAATGATATGCGATTACATGGTATGTGGGTCGCAGTGAAAGTTTACTGATAAATCAAACGTGTATGTAGTGACAGGTACGCCAAGTGATCATAATTATGTGAATTTTCCGTTATAAAGCGAGACAAGTATTTCTTCAAGTACATGAAGAAGGAAATTCAACTTTTTTTAAAGTTTACAACAGAGTTCTTTTTCTTATTTTATGCAGAACAACTTGGCATACCCGCGAAAGTCTCGGAATGTCATAATATAATTGCGTCTTAAATTTAAAACGTCAATGTCATAATTTGCCATATTATGAATATAACACATCAGACATCGTGTCCTAAGATGTCTCCTAAGTAACGGTTACCAGTGGTCCTATGGTTAAAAAAAAAAACTGTGACAAATCCTCAGCCTCATTTTGACACACAGATTTATTTCTTAGGACTATATAAAATCGCTCCCTTCCGTGTATTTGAAGTACATTTAAATTATAACATATATGTAAGACCATATGTGCTTCAAATTCGAATGATCCATCAAAATTTTTTATGGGGCGGAGCCGACACGCGTGTGACTCCCAATTGTATTGTATTGGCTCAGTACAGTACTCTAATTTTTCATACGCTAATCTCCTAAATTCTTGGAGACACATTCAGGGCTAGACTTCAGTATTTAATGGTATCAAATGGTGCTTGTAACATTATCTGGTACGTGGACGGTATCACGACCTTTGGAGGATCAGAAGGTGCATGTAATCATAGCTTCCAGATCATGCTAGGTGTTTGTACAGAAGCCTGTTTCCAAGTGCGGCCGATAAAAGTAGTCTGGGCCACACCGTGTTTGGAGTTCATCAGAATTTTCTGGATAACTGTGATATTGCCTTTGTTTGCTGTTTTTTTATACTGTACTGGTCGCTACAGCCATGTAAAACACAAGCACATTAAATACAAATAACTGTTTGCATCATTGTTGGTTGAAGCCACGTTTGGAAAGAGACTTAAAGGACACAGGCTGCCTTTTCATATAGATAATTCTTCTGTGGGCCATATTTCTAACAGTGTGTATACCAAGGAGGAGGACATGATGATATTAGTTAGAAAACTTCTTACTTATTTGCCAACTATAGCATTCAATATCGTTCAGTGTACATTGGAACTTTGGCTTACAAATGAGCCGATTCACACTGTATAAACTTGACCTAACAAGGTTTAGACCATTGAACCTCATGACACGGCTGACGCCAGTCGATATATAGAGATGATTAAGACGAGCTGTGAAATGAAATCACAACAGATTTTAATGCTTACATGTACATGACATATGTATATATATATATATATATATATATATATATATATATATATATATATTAATGATGGTTCTAAAAATTGGCAAATTCTAGGAATCACATGATTTTGATCTAGGTTCTCTGGGATTCGACAGGTATCAACATTTAACTTACTTGATACTATGATTTAACTTGCAAGCAATCTAGAGGCGCACCCATATATAGTATTATCGTGGGCCTAATTTGTTGACTGTCTATATCTGAAAATCTGTTTATTTTATGGTTTCACCAATCAGTGGAGCTACTCTTTTCTTTTGCTTTGTGATCCTATACTTATAGGATATATAATTGTGCCGAACGCCAATACATAAACTTTTGTTCTTCACATTTGTTGACACCGGTTCGGGCAAGTGGGGAAGTTATATTCCATTGTATTGCCTATACACAAGGTGTGCCATTTTCAAGTAGGGCCCGACAGGCAAAGGCAACTACTGTTCAAGTGCATCATGTAGCTATAAGGTCACTGAATTTAATTATGGGGTGTCTGAGTCCTCCTATGGGCACACCACATGTTGGATTATGCTCAAGGCCATAGATGAGGCAGGCTTGGTACCTGTTCACAAATTACCTATTGACTTTCATTTACTAATGGAGATGCAGATGACATTAACGTTTTCATATGGTGATTTAGCTTGGAAAGCATCAGTGACCCATAGATTTTATGGAGGGAGACATGGGATGGAATACGCAGTGGATTGTGACACAACAGGTTCCAAGTTATCCTTACCCTTGGTCATGGGTAGCCTTATGAAAGTAATGGTTGACAAAATAAGTAAAGAAAAAAAAAAAAAACGAGCAAACAAGCCTGAATGCTTCACAGGTATCATCGGCTAGTCATCTACGACAGTATCTGTGTCTTATTATATAACTAGAGTATTGTGAATATTTTGAGATGTATCTTATACAGTCTTAATTTTAATATTTTCACTGATTCATCAGGTGTTGGCCTGTCAAATATTATAGTACTGACTTCTTGAAAGGTTGATCTTAAGTCCATGTATCTTATTTCTGTCTGGGAAACACATGTGGATTTGGGGAAGTGCTTCCTTTTTTATCTCAATGAGTGACTCAAAGAGGTACTTCGTATTGAAGTAACCAATCAGGGTTAAAAATATGTTTGGTCACAGCGATTTAAGAATTCTATAAAAAAATATATTAAAAAGTAAGATGACAGTGCCTATTATGATAAGAGAACTGAGATTACACTGAGATATGGTTCACGTTCTTGTCTTGTGGAGTACATGCAACTCGTATCAAGTTGCGCTATATACAGCACCATAGAATATGTGCATGATCAAGTATAGCAAACTCTGACCCTTGGCACTCTAGGTATGCCCATTCATGGCTACAATAGCATTATTTTTTAAACATTATTAAAACTTAAGTTTTTCATGAGGGGACTTTGTCCCTTGGGGAGACGAGAGAAATGGCTTTGTGCTGAGGGTGGGGCTTTTGCCGCCAGCATTTTTTTGGGGGGGATGCTTTGTGCGCTCAGTACGTGGGGTGCCCCGTGAGGGGCTGTTGGCCCCCTCTCAGAATCGGCACAATAGGGTCAATAATTATTTACTAGCATTGATAATTACATTTTGATTCTGTAACAAATGATGCAGTACCAGTGATGGTCTTTCCACCAGAATATTGGTAGACAACATCGCGTGGAATGGTGACCCCATAGTTGAAGTCACCATCTGTCCAATTATTTACCCTTACACATAAGAGATTTTTAATGTTATCTTTCCTGAAAGTTAAACTGCAGCACAATCCGTTCGCTCATGTACATATCTACTCCAGTATCTAAGCAGTAAGAGCAAAAACCCACAGATGGCATGAGTGCTGAGTGCATATTGCTAGTTTACTACAGACTAAGAATTAGGGTTTTTTTATGGAGAGATTACTTAGATAAACAAATATCCAAGATGATATATGTTATTAAACATATCATCTTGGTTATTAGTTTATTAATAACATGCAGATGTAATTCATGAGGTTGACTTTTTTCAGTTTACAATCAGTTTGTTCTTATACACATATGTAGGGACAATAGGGTAATCGGAGCAGACCATAATTTTGTTCTAGATATTTTAAAAGACAAAATAGGTGGTACCCCTGTAACCCATAGTAAGACGCAAGATATTGTAAATACTTGGATGGGAGATCATGATTTAATCGACATATGGAGGCAAAGAAACCCTTATACAGTAAGATATACATGGAGAAGGAAAAAACCTACTCCTATACATTGCCGCTTAGAGTTTTCCCTTGTATCTTTTGGACTTCGCAGTTTTTCTAACAGGCACCGATATTGTTCCAGGCTATAAATCAGATCACTCTGCGATAACCTTGACTTTAGAGTTAAATAAAAATAAACAAGGTCCAGGATTTTGGAAGTTTCATTGTTCACTTTTGAAAGATCCTGAATACGTAGAAACAGTTAAGAAGTGCATCCTGGGAAACAGCCAAATTTATGAAAATGAAAATGATATAGTATTGTGGGAAATCTTAAAATGGAAGTTAGTAATAAAACAATGCAGTTTTCAAGTAGGAAAAAGCGGAAAAGAAGGCAAAAAAAAAATGAAATTTCAGAATCTAAAATAAAACTATAACAATAAGAGTTTGAAAAAAAAACCCAGGTCAGATTAATTAGAACAACAAATATAGTCAACTAAAATTGAATCAGATGAGGAATTGAAATATATTGCGCAAGGTGCAATAATAATATGTAAAACCAGATGGCTTGAAGAAGGTGAGAAACAAAAAAAATTCTTTAATTCAGAAAAAAAAAGAATATAATAACAAGGTTTTGAAAAAGTTACATGTAAGGAACAAAATAATAACAAACCCGTCTGAAATTTCTGAGGAAGGGAAATCTTTTTACCAAAATTTGTATAAAAGCAATTTGGATAATGATGAGGAATTTGAAGACTTGAAGAGAATATTCTTTGAAAAAGATCCGACAATTTCCAAATTAACACAGGAAGAAAAACTTACAAGTGAAGGGGACCTCAAAGAAGGGGAATTGTTAGATACTCTGAAAAGCTGCCAAAACAATAACTCTCCAGGATCCGATGTTTTTTCTGTAGAGTTTTACATATTTTTTGGGATTGACATCAGACCCTATCTTTTGAAAGCAATTAATTTAGATTTGGCCTACCAAAATGGTATGCTGTCTATCATTTAAAGAGACGGAATTATTCTATTGTTGCAAAAAAGGCCAAAAATATTATAGAATTAAAAAATTGGAGACCCAAATCCTTACTCAATCAGGACTACAAACTTGGAGCTAAATGTATTCCAACCAGATTGATAAAATTTTGCCATAATTAACTAATGATGATCAAACAGGTTATTTAGATGATAGAAATATTGTAAAAAAACATAATTAGGATATTATGTATTATTGATCATACCAACAAACAGAAAAGTAATGCTCTATAAGTGTTAATATATTTTGAGAAAGCCTTCGATATGCTTGAGTAAAAATTTATTAAAAAGTGTCTGAAATACTTTAATTTTGGACCATCTTTACTTAAATTGGTGTAAATATTTTATAACAATATTCAAAGCTGTTTTGTTAACAATGGATGGGCATCTCAATCATTCAGTTTATCACGAGGTCTTCGACAGGGCTGTCCCCTTTCTCAATATTTGTTTATTTTGTGCATAGAATTATTAGCAATAGCTTTCAGAAATAACCAAAATATAGAATTTATTACAGCAGAAAATCAAGATTGCGATATTTCACAGTATGCTGATGATATCTCTTTAACTGTTTCTGCAGAGGAAGATACTTTGTTAACACTAATGAAAGTGCTTTAAGATCTCCAATGTATATCTGGACTGAAAATAAACTTAGATAAAACTACAATTCTGACGGTACGTAATTTAAATGGAGCAAATGTTAAATTTGCAGATCATTAACATTTAATATGGACAAGTGATCCAGTAGAATTATTCAGAGTAAAAGTCAGCTCAAAAGTAGAAGACCCAGAACAGTTAAATTACATACCAAAAATTAAGAAAATCAAGAGTATGTTAAACTCTTGGGACGAAAGAAATTTATCTCTGTACTGTAAAACATTGATCCTTAAATCTCTTGCTATGTCTCAGTTAATATATTTGGTATCTGTCATTCCAAGTCCCAACATGAAGACTTAAAAAGAATTAGAAACCATATTTTTTATATCTCTGGAACAATATACCAGGCAAGATTAAAAGAAACTATGTTATAGCACCTTTAACATTGGAGGGGGGGTCAGGTTCCCCCCACATTGCTACTCAATTTATTGCAATAAATGGGCATAGATCAAAAGGTTGGAATCAGATACTTCTGCAATGTGGAAGAACTTTTTTTTTCTTACTTACCATGTAAAGAAAAATATTTGTGGATATGTAATCTATATGAAAAAGATATGCCTTTTGTTTTTAAAGATTTACACAGTTTATTTTGGAAGCAAATAATCTGTAGTTGGTGCAAGTTCAACTTTCATATTCCTGATAGTGTAGCGGAAATATTGAGAGAAATCATCTGGTTCAATTGCCATATTAGAATTAATAATGAAGTAGTTTTCTACAAGAAATGGTATCAAAATGGAGTTAAATATCTGAAAGTGTCCGGACGGTAATTTTCTCAGCTTGGATGATTTTAATAGAAAGTACAATTTAAGATTCAACTTTGTAATATTTTTAGTGTGTTGGCTGCCATTCCCATCAGTTGAAAACAAAAGATTGAACATGCCTTTTCTAGAAGTGAACCTGATATCTTTCAAAATACAAATTATAAAAGCAGATTTAAGAACATTATGTAAGTAGGTAAAGTCCAAAAAATGGTATATAGTGCAATGCAACAGAAAAATCAAAGTAGTATAACAAACAAATGGTAGCAAAAATTGAACATTTTCATTGAAGACAGTGAATGGTTAGAGTATTTTTATATAATTTACAAATCAACAACTTCAACATTATTAAGAGGATTTCAATATAAGTCTTTAAACAGATGTATATTTACCAATGACAGGTTATTTAAATGTAAAATTTCTGAGACAAACAAATGTCCCTTTGGTAAAACACATGTTGAAACTGTTAATCATTTATTTTGGGTCCGTGTTGTAACACAGGGATTTGGGATCAAGTGCTCCAGAGAAGTCTCTTTGATATAGTTCATATTAATCATTTTTCAAGGAGAGAAGTGTTTCTTGGAAAAGCATCCCTGAAAACGGTAATGAACTTAAAATTTAAATGGGAACAATATTCATATTTAGTAATAAACATAAGAACAGCGTGCCTGATATAGTACTATTTAATACATATGTAATTCAAATTAGCAGATAGAAGAGAACAAAGCTGTCCGAAAAGGTAAACATAATGTACACAAGAAAAAGTGGGATCAATTTTATATTGTCATCAGGTAGTTGAGTGTGACCTTGCATGGTGCTCTCACATGTTAGGTGTGCGCTACAGGGGCAGACAATGACAAGGCGGTGATGGGAAACCTGAGCTGCTGGGTGCAGTGGCAGTGTGTGCATGCCACCATGGTTGCTTCAGCCGTGCCTAGCAGTATGCTTTTTGCATCATCTGTTTTGGCAAGTATATCACCTTCAGTCTCCACCTGGAGTGTGCATATATGAGAGCATCAGCATGCTCCAATCCCAAAAGGTTCATACACTGTGCAGCTCTTTAGTTTTCTACCACTGGGCAATTTAACTCAGTGGAAACAGAACTATTAAAGCTCAAAATGAACGTAAAAAATAAAGATACCAGAGGTTGTATATGAATGTCAAATGAACTTTTTCTTATTCTCTTTACTATTACATGTATGGGTCTCAAGGCAAGCAGTTATGTATTGAAAATTATGTTATTGTATGACGTATGATCTATGCATGTATCCATTCTGGGAATAATGGATTATATAAAAAAGCAACATGTTTTTACAATGTAAGACAAAATGCAAAATGGAAATTGTTTGACTCAGTCCGTTTGAGTACGGAGTTCAGTTCATTTTATCAGCAATTGAATAAATTGCAACTGAATTATTCGTTCCAAAGCATGCCCCACGAGCAAACTTGTAAAAGAATTATTTTCCGTTAAGTACCAGTGCCTGTCTATAAGTTATAATTTCGACATTTACCTTCCGTGCGCCTTTTCCAGCTTAAGATCTTTTGTCCAATGAAAATATAGTTTCTGGACACTGCAAGGTAAGGGAAGTTAGTGACCGTTTCACATAAATAAATATACATATAGAGGGAGATATTTGCATATATGTGTGGGTATGTGTGTCTGTGAATACATGTTGCTTTAAGAAACAGAAAATTAGCTGAAATATACCCACAAAGGCACCGGGAATCAAATATGTTACATATATATATATATATATATATATATATATATATATATATATATATATATATATATATATATATATATATATATATATATATATATATATATATATATACATATATGTATATATATATATATATATATATATATATATACATACATATATATATATATATATATATATATATATATATATATATATATATATATATATATATATATATATATATGTATGATCAGGCATTTTGAAAACATTGTCGTAACAAAGATGGATATAAGTCACTTATAAACAATATCTGCATATACAGATGCAGCTTCTAGTATTCTTTTGCCAACAATAGAGGATTGCAAGGGGTAAATGTGTGAAACAAGATACTATAGGCTGTGTGTGCTCCCCATTTGGATTAAAATTTATCTAAACAATCTATCATGGAATGTATGACTTGTTAAAGGGAACTGTATAAGAACGCACAGACAACTTAACCCATAATGTTCTCTTTCACCCTGCAGGGAAGTATGTGAAGAGGTTGTATGGTACTCTAAATGGAGATAATTTAAATAAATTTCATAGAGGTGGATGGGAAGTGGGGTTAGATGTAAAGTTAGACAAGTAGACAATCGCACGACATCTGACTCTTATCCCTCCTTCCTTTGCCATATGAGACATAAGCAGAGAGTACAAATTAACACTTTGCGTAGCTTGATGCTCACTAACTTTTCACTGAACTGTTTTTCTATAACCTATACTTTCTAGATCTTCTTCCCCAATATATATATATATATATATATATATATATATATATATATATATATATATATATATATATAAAACAAACCCGCTAACAAATCTGCACAAGCCAAAGAGTAGTCATGCATGTTGAATGAGTGGTAGATGGTAAAAGTTATTTTCAAATTCAGATTCCAAGTGACTGCTACACAACGATAGTTTTTCCTCGCACTGAAATGAAAAATAAACCTTTCTCTCTTTTTTGGGCAATTTTTATATTCAGTTTGCCTTAGACTGCATATTTCAGAAGGGTCAGCAGTCAGCCTTGGTGCACTCCGCATGCAATCATGGGGAGTGCACCCAGGACGGCTGTTGACCTACACCAAACTTTTACCTCAATACGTTGATTGAATGAATTGGCTTGTAGCTTGCTGGGACTTAACACGTTTCTTTATCAGGTTTGAACTTTCAATCACCGTACGGTTTCGTGTATGTTCCAGGGAAATGGATACAGTGTATACTGGCTTAATGGGTTTTGATTATCTGTTAGAATGGCTCACACGCTGAGGCCCGCCATTGCAAAGGTGACACCTATCGTGGGATCTAAGTTGCAATCTGACATTCAAACATACATTTATTTCAGTTGTACATAGCAGAGGCAACCATTCATACAATACCATGGCATGTCCTTTATGGCAAACTTCAATTTTGATGAAAACCTGCCAAAAAACCCTCCTTCAAGTAAAACTGCATTAAAAAATTGCCAATAGACAGTAAATGCCCTTTTCGAAAAAAAGGGCCAAATACAATTCAAAATGTCCTTCAATTATTCTACAAGGATGCTCAGCCATTTGGTCGAACTACCATGCTTCTTTAAACCCTACTATACAACATGACACAAGCTGCATTTAGATCCCTTTGTGAAACAGGGTTAAATGTATTACTTTTGAAGAACAGGGAGTTGAACATAGTGGAATGTTTAAGCCGCCATAGTCAAATTTACTGCTCATAGTTAGACCTGACTATAGAAGGAATCATTATTCAATACGTAATCTCCACCACGACAAATGTTAGTAGCAGCCACGGTGCGTTCTTCTTTCAATACGCACACATCACGCTGGGTAACTGTAACTGTCGCCAATAAAGGTCAGAGATTTTAGCAGCAAATTTATTTGCATGCTTGGTAGTGGCACTTTCGTTATACTTTCATTAAATTTGAATAAGACAAACAGTGTTGCTGTTTTCATATGATGACCACAGTACAAACATGAACACACAAATCAACTCACAAAGAGGACCTGACATGTAATGGATTTATATATATATATATATATATATATATATATATATATATATATATATATATATATATATATATATATATATATATATATATATATATATATATATATATATATAGTGATGGCAAGCCCAGATCACACTTGATATGCCATCGCAATTAAGATCTAATAGGTTGAAAACTTTGAAATGGAAATAATTATATCCTGTAAAACTATGCATCAGTCGAACAAATGAATACTAGCTTCCATTATTTAACATGTTGCATTTCGATTTTTGTCCTGTATGTTCAGTATTGAATAGCGTTATCTAGGTGGAAATCACAAAGGCCTGGGTGTTGCGTATCGTTATGATGAAAACGCGTGTAAGCATTGGTTCAAGTATGAGTTTTTGTTCACAATATGAAAGCCTCAACAAGACTTTTTGCAATAACATATGCACCAATGGCTGAAAATAAACCCTTTGTTTCCCGTGAAGATGGTTTTATGTCTTTGTTTAAATACATGTTTTGACAAGTTAAGTAGATGGAAAATTCAATTTCAAAAACTAAAATAATGTTGCCTAATACGTGTTTACACTTTATTATTGAAGCTGGAAGGTCGGTACAGACGCTCGATGAATTTTTCTTCATTATACTGCATGGTGCTCGTCTTTTAATGGTAATCCTTCATGGTATTCAGTCTCTCAGGTGAGAGCCGCCCCAGAACCCGATGCTTCAAGCAAGTTTGTAGCAATGCCAACGACTTTCTTAGTGACATCAAGTACTTTGTCCCAATCAATTTTCTGTGAACCCACCGAATATGGATCACCTATTTGAGCATATGATATGGCAAGAACCGACAGTGCCAGCAGAACCACAAACATAATCCTCAGTTGCATGGCGGAAGAAAAACTGTAACAAAAAAGCATTTCAGCTACACTTATTTTCATTGAATTACATTTCGGGTCCAAATGTTTCATTCTTATTTGTATTTATGATTGAATGTTTATTTCCTCCTGTCTCATTTTTATTTTAATCAGTGCATGCATGTTGCATGGGGATCTTTCATGTTTGGATTTTCATTCCAGAGGTTTTGACATATAGACATGCAAATTCTGTTGTTAAGCTCCTGACTTTAAAAAATGTGGGAGATTTGTTGCAGCAATGGGCGCCTTAATGTTTATGTGTTACAAAGTTCTCTACATCAATTTGAATTTGCTAATCTACCTGCTTAGATGTTAAAGTGGTAATAAATGCAATTTGGAATTTTTCTAAACATATTTCTCTGTCCTCTTCATATATCCCCAATATCGACTAGGTTTGTGTGTGAGGAAAGTGCTATAAATTGCATTTTCAAAGAATCTCTCAGAGTTTATCCACAAAAGGTTCTTACATTACCTTCCTACATCACATGTTGATATCCTGTATATGTTTAAATGTGTAATTAAAGCTATTACTACTTATACTAGATTTATATGACCCATTAACTTCAATACATTTCGTTTCATGCCTAAGTACAATAAATTAACACTGCAGTTTTATTTTTTCCCTTCTTATGTATTGATACGTCAAAGATACTAAAATGTGTAACTATTCATGCAATGAGTTGCTTTGACTATTTTTCAGATCTTCCAACAGTTCAGACCTCTTTTGTCTAGCACCAAGAGGAACTAAGCACATCTGTAAACTTACCTCATCTGTGTGGCGTAAGAAATTTCTATTCACACAAAGACAGCAAACATTCACTACTGGTCTTTCTATGGTCGTAGTACACCTGGCCGATGATACTGGCTGTTAGGTCACCTTACATTTCTTTTATATATCGACAACTAGTGTATGAAATAATTCAAAAGACTTTGACAGCTTACATCTGTATTTTGGTCTGACATTGCAAAGAGAGGTCCAGTTGTGCAGGTATTTCGAACTATTGTAGATACGTATCCCCAGCAGCATTTACTTTTACGTATACATACAAACATTGCATGCTATCTTCTGCATGTCGCAAATCCATACCAATGAGTGTTTTGGGTCAGTATCACACATACAAATGAGATACTAGTTCTTCAAGTTGTATATACAAAACAATATGCAGCCTTTTTCCTTAGTTTATTTTTCTCTCTTTTTTTACAGTGTCTAATTCTGACACCAAGGCCTTATTGGAATGGATTTACTATATAGAAAATAAGGCATGCAGTACATTCACGTAAATGTTAATCAGGTGCTCATGAATAATTGCAGCTGGGAGTCGGTATGAACAATAGCCCAAACTACCTGCACAAGGACATTTTTTCAAGGTCAAACCAAAATGCAGATGAAAGCTGTCAAAGTCATTTGAATAATTACATACATTAACTGTGGATGTATAAATGTAACACTAGGTGCACTGAACCAAGCATTGTCGTCTTGCAGATGCTTTATGACTACAGAGACACCGACGGTGATTTATTCATTTATTCATTTTTTTCTTGGGGGGGGGGGGGGGGCTGTATGTGAACAGAACATTCTTGTACCAGAAAAGTGTAGAAAGTCCAGATGCATCTTGTTGGTTTATTTCTGAGTATTTATATATGTAATTTTCAAGAATACTTTTTCTACAAAAATTTCTTGACTGTTAGAAGATTTTAAATTATCACATCCGTTAGTTGCATGCCTAAACACACATTTTGATATCTTTGACATATAAATATTGAGGCCAGGGAACATACAAAACTAGTTTAATTTTGTTATACAAATGCATGTATTGGAAATATGCAATGGCCATGTGCTTATGAACATCTGTAGTAATGGGTCACATTACACATTTTGTACTCATGACAGCTGAAGTCATGTTATGCAGCAAGGGGTTTGTATGAACCTACTTTAGATGGTTCCACTAGATTCCGTGAAAATGCCAAATAAATAGGAGACAGTAATGTGATCTCAAATATTGAAAAAAAAAGGCTCATATTATGTAAAAACAGTGCCATGGAAAGAGGCTCTACAATGAACAACTATAAATATATATGGGATACAGGATTTCCAACTGAATAAACACTCTAACATACACAACACATATAAGGGCATATATATAGCCCCCAAACTAAAATCAGATGTAGCAATATTATATCTTTAATCTTATTTGAAATTACAATGCTGCAGCTGCATTTATTTAATAAAATAATAATAATGTAATATAAATGATAAATTAACAAATACTATTCTAATTTCGGGTGAATGGGAGTGCATACAGACCATGCAAGCCTTAAGGAGAGCTGTAAACCTATATGGGTTATGAAGTTAATTATAAATTTGTACAAATTGTTTGGAAATCTTTTGGCAAAGGTTTTAAGAATTTCCTAATTTCTTATATAAGTTGTATATCCATTTGAGGACAAATCTGCTAGCGTTTTGATCTCGCAGTCAGCAAAACCCATAGTACCAGCTGCAGAAGCTACCTAAGCCAACAAAGAATGGGATGAATAACTGAATGGGTCCTGATGCAATTTAGCCACTATGTACTTTATTTTGTCATCTGAAAATGACGCAGTTAGCTCTGTATACATTTGCAAATTAAAATAAGTATTTATCTGGACTCAATCGGGACAATGATGCTCAGGCTGATACGTATGATTGCATACTACATACTGCAGATACTGCGGTAGCTGACCAGCCAATGACACTTGTAAAGCAGTGAGGCTTGTTTTTTTTTTATTTTATTTTTTTATTTTGTTAACCATTACTTTCATATTGCTACCCATGACCAAGGGTGAGGATAACTCGGAACCTGTTGTGTCATAACCCACTGCGTGTTCTGTCCCATGCCTCCCTCCATAAAATCTAAGGGCCACAGTTACTTTTCAATCTAAATCACCATATGAAAAGGACAATGTCATCTGCATCTCCATTAATAGATGAAAGTCAATAAGCACTTTATGAACAGGTACCAAGCCTGCCTCATGTATGGCCTTGAGCAAAAGTTGAACATGCTGTGTGTCCATAGGAGGAGACAGACATCTCAACATAAAATGCAGTGACCTTATAGCTACAAGATGAACTTGAACAGTAGTTGACTTTGCCAGTCAGGCCCTACTTGAAAATGGCGCCCTTTGTGTATAGGAAAAAATACAATATGACTTGTGCACTTGTCCAAACGGGTGTCAAGAAATGTGAAGAACAAACGTTAATGTATTGACGTTGGGCACAGTAGTATGCTCTATAAGTATAGGGTCACAAAGCGAAATAAATTAGTAGCTCTAATGATTGGTGGAACCCTTAAATATACAAATATCAGATATAAAGCCAACAAATTAGGCCTTCGATAATTATGCGCGTCTAGATTGCTAGCAAGTTAAATCATAGTATCAAGTAAGTTAAGTGTCGATACCACTCAAATCCGAGAGAACCTTGATCCAATTCTTGTGAGTTCTAGAATTTCCACATTTTCAGAACCATCATTACTATATATATATATATATATATATATATATATATATATATATATATATATATATATATATATATATTTATATATATATGTATATATATATATACATATGTCATGTCCATGTAAGCATTAGAATCTGTTGTGATTTCATAGCTCGTCTTAGTTATCTCTATTATTCGACTGGTGTTAGCCATGTCATTGGGTTCAATGGTCTGAAGCTTGTTAGGTTTCATAATGCGTTAATCAGCTCATTTGTTAAGCGAAGTTCCAATGTACACTGAACGATAATGAATGCTTTAGTTGGCAAACAAGTGATTTTTTTTACCAATACCATCATGTCCTCAGCTTTGGTATAAACACTATTAAAAACATGGACTATGGAAGAATTATCAATATCTTACACAAGCTTTTGTCCTTTAAGTCACTCTCCAAACGTAACTACAGCCCATAATGATGCGAACACTTCTTTGTAATTATTGTGCTTGTGTTTAACATGACTATAGGGACCAGTATAGTATCAATAGAACCAGCTATGTCCACAAGGCGCGGCTGCTGCCTTGCCCAATGTGTATGTGTAAATATGTAATGCCTCACCATTGGGCCTTCTCCCTTTAAAGTTGGTAATACTGTTACACAAGCAAAGGAAATATCGCAGTTATCCATTATAATTCTGAGGAACTCCACACATGGTGTGGCCCGGATTGCTTTTATCGGTTGCACTTGCAAACCGGCCTCCGTGCACAGATGAAGCATAACCTGGAAGGTATGATTACATGCATCTACAGATTCTCCAAAGGTCGTGATATCATCCATGTGCCTGATAATATTTCAAGCACCATTTCGTTCCATTCAATACTGAATTCCAGCCCTGAATGTGTCAAAGAATTTAGAAAATTTAGGTATGACAAATTCGAGAACTGTACTTAGCCAATACTCTTTATGTTGTTCATTATCATTTACTTTATAGTGGTCTTTAGAGGTGGTCACCTCTCGTGAAAGACCACACTAGTTTTTAAGACTGCCATTTCAAGACACTGGCGTTTGATTTCTTTGTTAGCTCACCTGCAGTGTAAGACCACCTGCCATATATGACAACTTTTGTATGGCTTTAATGGTGGTCTTAAATAGCAGGTACCACAGTAGCAGGTTGAACTCAACAGACATAATTCACACAGGCAAAAGAACTATAGGCTTAAAAGCGTTTTTCAAGTCCAGTTTAACACCATATACTACCCTGCAACCGGATCTAGATTTTACTTTGCTACAGAAGTCCACAGCATATTCCACTGCCTTAAAATAAAACTGAACACTGCTTGTAATCAATGTGATCATTAATAAAGCGGCCAGGTGGAAAGGAGAGGTTATAAAAAGTACATACTTTATTAAATTACTTTTTTAAAGGCTCCCAGTTTGCTACACACCATATTTTCAAAAGGTGTGTACCCAAATAGACCCATCAGAAGTTGATTGGAAGAGCCAGACCTAATTGTGCATCTCACAACTGTCGTGTAAACATATGCTGATGGCCAGTTTAGATTTTCCAGAGAAACCTGAGGGCCGATATATCCTGCCAGGATACCACAAGCAATACAATCTAGTGTACATTTCACAAACTCAGCATCAGGGTGCTGCTGAAGCTGTTGTTGATAAAATGTGTAAATCAACAGAGATATCACTGTTACAAAACCTTTTTTTTGGGGGGAGGGGGGTGATGATGTATCATACCCCATGTGCCTGTGATACTCAATATGACCATTAATTGGGGGATATTTTACCAGCACATTTGTCTTACTTGCTACACAACTTGAAGGGTGACTTGCCTCTACAGGTTTACTCATGTGGAGGCCTTTGCAACCAGGATAAGTACATTTAAGCTACAGCACACCTGTTATCCGAGCCCCTTATAATTTTATTTTTCGGTTTTGAATTTTGTACCATGATTGGTGCAATCATTAGAGAGGGACAGTTGTCATATCTACTGTGCTCGAGAGACTTACAATGTGGCCACCTGGTTGATCGCATTCTGATGAAACTGGCATACACAATTGCATTCATAACATTTGAGTCACTTGCGAAAAGTCCACTGGCTTACCAGAGAAACTCGCACCATACCTGATATCTAACAGAGCCATGGCTGTCCACACGTATTAATGTTCAAACTGCAGGATCAGGATCTTGTACTCAGCCTTTACATCATACAAGGCCAAACCATTAGTCAGGAGTACGAAAAATGATATGCCTAGGAAGCCTCTTTTTATTTTCGGCAGAAATAATACAATTTGGGTTTTGAGTGGTTGAGCCTATATGTTTTGGAAAAAGTATACTCTGTAGTTGAAGAAGAATATTTCACAGGTTAAGAGGACTGGTTTAAAACCACCTGCTTTTTATGGGTGACTGCCTGTCTCAAGTCAGGGGTGAAATTTGTTTCTTCACATTGTTATTGGAAGATAAATGTTGATGCTTTCGTAGCTCTGGAATCCCTTTGCTGTCATTGTTTGGTTTAAAATTTATGAATATGGGTCATGTGTTTCAATACTATATAGTTCACCAGCAGTTTCTCATAACCCTGCCATACTTCAAACCATGTAGTAAAATTTTTTATACAAAGTCTTGATCTTTTTGGTCTAGATGTCACCTTACCCTCATTATCCATGTATGTCAAAATATCAGCAGTGTTTTCATGAGAAAATCCATAGCATGTAAAAATAATCTTTTGAATATACAAATTCACCCAATAAGGCTGCTTTCATGGTCTTGTCTGCCTGTCCCAGAACCCCATTTTGAGCATTTAAGTTCTAAGGTTTCTCTGCTGTTGAATTGTTCACCATAAAGGACATCTTATGTTGAACCTCTGTCAACTGACTTGTCAGTTTCCGAATAACGTTATATTGGGGGACTCTGATTTCCTTTGAAAATTGGCTGCCACCTGGATGGTAACTTTACTGGTACCAAGACTAAGAGATTACACTGAGCACACAGTCCACTTTACATGGGGTGCGCCCCGATGTTATTTATTTTGGGACAGCTGCCATTTGCACCGTACCCTTGTCCATCGCAAACTGTCAAGTCTGTATGTTGTTAAGATTTGGCATGGTATTTACTGACTGAATTATGTCCAGGCATGAAGACCTTTTCTCGGACTCTAAACTTATCGAGGGGGTCCCACTTACATCCACAGGGCTTGGCCCACATAGCTTTCTTTGGCATTTGCTGTGTTCATGTGGATCTGGATGACCTCTGGATAGTCCCTTGCACACTGAACATGTTTTCTATGTAGGTATCATTGCATAGCTGTTCTTTCCGAATTAGATGGTGAGGTTAATTGTCAGCACAAGATAGACACCAGACACAAATATCTGGTGAAGATGACACCCTTATATGGAACAGCACAAGACCAAGAACCACTAACTGCATAACACGAAACAAACTGACAATACCAGTCTCATTCAAGGAGACCATATATATAGTGGCAAGCAATTACATAATGCAAGGATTTTTCTCCTGTATGTAATGTGGGTACACCAACTCTCATATTTAATTCCAGCTATATACTTCATAACCTCCACATATAATCAAATTCGTCTGATAAAGATTGTCTTGATTATATATATATGCTGTGAAAGCCTGGTAGATTAGCAAACATTTTAAGAAATTGTAATAATAGACAAAACAAAATGCCTGAGTCGCGATATCCCATCCCAGACAATTTTAAGACGAGGAGATCAAATTAGAGACCTATTTATCAAACCTTTGGAATACAAATTTAATTATTAAGTGCCCTAATACACAACGCATGTATTGATGAAAATCAGCACAACCCAATGAAGAAATAAATCTCGAATTATAAAATTAAATAACAACAATACTCAATAGATATTAGTTTTGTTGTTATTTGTTCAAATTTGTCATTAGTAATACGCCTGTAGATTCTGTTCTAAGTCCTCTAAGCATTAATTTTTCTGGCCATGCCCAATATTCCAGTAGTACAGATCCAAAGGTGCAATTAAAATAATCCCATGAAAGTCTTAATCTCCCTTCCTTTCAAATTGTTTTGCGTGTGTTGAAACTTGGCTTGATCGGAGAGTTTCCATCTCAATGGGTGGGACCTGTGAAGAAACAGGCAAGGGATCGTCATGGAGAGGTATATACTGTTAGACAGGATGAAGCTAGATAAGTCAAGGGTTTATGTCCAACTTGCAACATCAAAAATAAATTGTGAAAAGTACCCAGATATATCAGTCATTTATTTTGGTTTGATTTGATATTTTGAATTCTTTGTCCGCTCAATTTCTTAATTTAAACATTGAAACAGGGACCTAAAGGGCACCTCAGGAGTAAGAAAAGTTTATTGTAAGTCAAAAGTGCCTATCTTGTGGCAACAAGAATTAATTTAGGCCTGCCCATTGTGGAGCAAAGATTCACACTTGAGCCAGCGCTTGAGCGTGTGTGGTTAATTTAAGGGATTAATACCACTAACGAGGGGTTTTTGCCTCTACCCTGAACCAGCCACCAGCACATCTCGTAAATTTGATGTTGTGTTGGCAGCCGGGTCAGGGTATAGGCACTAACGCCGAGTTATAGATTTTAATCACATTTCTATCTTAATGAATTACCTAAAAGGCTGCAAAAATCATACTCAAACAACACGTATAAGCATTACATCCAGGCCCGGCAACCTGTAAGTGATAATTACTGCAATCCCTCAGTTATTTTCGCAAGATCTGCCTCAGATAAAAATGACACCATGCATGGCACCGTTACTTTGCGAAGTTACAGGATTGTGGCGATTTCACCCAGCACTTTTATGATCAGAGAACAAGAGGATATCTACAAGGGGCACTGATATATTTTATTGTGAATAAAACTAAAAGGTAAACATGACCATAATGTGACTTTTGAACACAATGTACAAGGTCAAGTCTATGGAATTATTGGCATATTTTCAGATAGATGGCGTGATAGTCATGTAAAGGGAAGTAAAACGGCATTACTCCCCAAGAAGTTTGCCTGTTGGTGGACTTTTATGTACATTGCCAAGCAATATTGTGCAGTTCTTCGTCGCTTAGACGAGCAAATCCTGCAGACTGTATAAATGGGGGGGCATATGGATTCATACAAGCAGGTTGGCTTGTCATATTGGCCATGCCTGACCACTCGTCTTTAGAATGGCCTTTGGCATTTAGAATTAGGGCTTCACCATGGACTATCCTCTTGTAGACTTCATGCATATGTCCCCTATTACTGTTACCAGTGTCAAGATAAATTAATTAGTAGGTGGCAAGTCCCACTTCATTGTTCATAGAAAGAATAATGTGATTGATCCCCTTAATCTGCAGAATTTTGTCATTTTTCATATTGGAGAGGACTCAAGAGAAACCGTCTGGTAGGGTATGTTGTTAGAACCTGCTATAGACGCCCATATGCACAACACTTTCCAAAATATAAAAATGTATGCTTATTTAATGTATCTTTCACACAAATAAACATCAATTTAAAAAAAGAAAATCTGTCGTTACTCTATTTGAAAAAATAGAGTCCATGCATTGGTAATAATCCTGCGAGGTGGTTGCACTGCTATTATGACCTGGCAGTACTGTGTTTCTATTGGCTAGTCCTTGGTTACAGGGTAACATCATGATAGAATACTGCATTCACTAACACCCAAGCTTGTTTTTTAACACCGATGCACGCTACATTTACTCGCTGGTCTGTCGTATGTGCGTCGGCTTGCCAGCGTTTATCCATGCAAGCGTGGATGTGCCTTAGGCGCGTAGACCGCATGATGCAACAGGTCTATGAATGGATCAGTTGTCTGCGTTCTATGGGGTTCTGAGGCGCTTCATTCTGCTCGCTTGAGTATGCTATCCGAGAACAATTAGCAAGCTGCACGTCAAGGCCATGTCTATGGTTGGGTGTGCATCTGACGTTCCTGCACTGCTTGCATATGTCACACACAAGTTACTCATTAAAGTGCTGTTTAATTTTCATATCACTTTAAATTTGCTATGCAATGTGGGGCACACACCACAACCAATATATTCGTCTTACCTGCAGGGCCAGTTATTGCTAACATTCCAAGTTCCTGGTCAACTACTATAGTATTCCAATCGGGAGATTCAACTAAACAACCAAACCAAATTTTAAAACAAACCCTTGAATTATGAAGAAAACGAGTTATGTTATCAGATAATGAAAGGTAACTAGTTGAAAATTTTACAAAGTTTGAACTTCATGCTTAATCCTATGTTTAACAACAACTTGTCATTTATGCAAGTCAATATATTATATATTTGGTTGTTTTCTGAACCAATGCCAATTCCAGTTTTACATGGCCGGAGAGCTGACAGTGGTGGAATTGAGCGTTTAGTCTTTCCTGATACCAAATGCCCAGGTATAGAAGCCATCAGAGAGTATATGAGATAATATGACAGATTGCCTTGAGAGGATTCTAACTAATCTGAAAGTTACTTCTATGGTTTAATAAATTTTCAAAATATGCCAGTTGTGGAGTTGAAAAGTAAAAGACCTTACCAAGTGACTTGTGATAGATACTTGGGTTTTTCAGTATAATTAATTTCAAAATTTGACAAAAGCGAACAAATATGTGAGATGCCTTGTGCCCTGCTATGGAATGACATCATCACTGATAAACAGAGCATGTCAATTGTTAGTGCCCAGGCAATGCCATTGCGGAGTTGCGGAATTCATATGGATACTAGGGCAGGGCCTTCACTCCATATCATTAATAGTTTGTTGTTGACAAGGTCTGACGGTTATCAACGTTGAAAATAGCGAAAACAATACCAAAATTTCATGTGTACAAAGTAATCAAGTAAAGATAAAGTGTATTGAATATCTGCCTTTACAATAAAAAAGGCAGTGACACTTAAAAACAGGTTGAATTTACTTGATAGGTGACCATGAAAGGTAGACTTTTCATGTGATAGAGTTTGTTCATGGGTCTTATTTACCACCTTGGTGTCGAGCCCTTGCAGAAATATAGAGATATATCAGATATTATCGACACAATTGTACCAAAGAAGAGAATATCAATATTTTCTGTGCAGTTTTGAATATAAGCCTAAAATCTGTTAAGAAAATGTACTTCTATTACAGCATTTTACTTTCTTACCACAAAAACATAATTAATCGAAAATTGATGAATTGTTTATTAGCTAAATCAGCAGAAATAAGAAAGACTTTTGTGCTTGATTTTAGTAGCACCAGAAAAAAGTATGTTCTCTTTAGTATTTTTTCCAAGTGATGTAATTTATTGTTGAATAAGCAGACTAATCTCTATAAAATTAGAGATAATATCATATTACTGGAGATTAGAGATAATATCATATAACTGGAGATCAGAGATAATATCATATAACTGGATTCACTCTTGTAAAACTTAACAGAATAGCTCGTTGGGCTCTGGGCCTGAGCAACAGAAAGCCTCAGCTTGATGGTATTTTATAGAGGGAGACGCTTTTCCAAATTTCCATTCAAATTAATTTTGACATCACTTAATTCATTAAAGCAAAGGAAGCTGGTGTACACACAGGTTTGTGACTTTTCACGAAATCCAATGTAGATCGCTTGAGACACAAGAAAAATGTACATAAACTTTTAATTTACGGACAATATAATTTGTATGTGCAAACGTCAACGAAGACCATTACAGAATTTGAGGCTCAAGGAAAGTTCCTGCGGACAAAGCTGCAGCATAGCTTGCCACGCATGAAAATATGCAGATTTTGAACTAAAACTTGTTTGATCGGCAACTTCAATAAGATGCACAATTTGGGCCTATATCCTACAGAAATATTACAACTGCGACCTGTCATAGTCCTCTATTATGTTACTATGTTTGTTTGTTTTCCTGTTTTCTGTTTTTATAAGGCAAGAGAAACTTGCGTGTTTCATGACATCACATAGGTGGCATGTATGCTAGCAGTGTGACTAGCCTCCTCAGACAGGCATTGCTTCCTCATTTTCTTGGCTATTAATGCATTTGATGTCCTGATCCATTTGGTAGCTGTCCATAGAATGACCGATGGTAGACCCAATGTGCATAACATATTGAAGTCTGTCCGCCATGAATCGGGTGTTACCGAAACGGTGTGGCTCCTGCTTGAGTGCATACAAGTTCAGTTTACATGCTCTTTCGTAGATAATCAATTTCGGCACTTTCGCGAATCTTGACACCAAAATATTGAAAAACGAGACTCTAGAGAACTCATCACTCGAAATCCAAGGCATATCCCATATTTACAAAACATCGTAAAAAGACCTGTAAATATACAAGACTGCTGTGAGATATATGGATACAGAATGGGCGTAAATACACCACATTCTGTTGTCTTTATCGTATTCTGCCAGTTAAGTGTGCTTGTAACAGATTAATATAGGCTTTGCCTGATTCCCAATCCATCTAAAATAAATAGGTTTAAACTAAAGTCTCTTTGTTTGCAAATAGTGACACACACGCACGCATACCGTCAATGTTGTCAATGAGACAATCGTATTACTTTATAGTAGAAATTGTAAGTGATGCCACAAGTATAACTTAGACAATTCCCTAAAGTGTATCGCTGTAATCACTTTGCTACTGTTGGTTTTGTCTGTTCCGTTAAGGTGTTGATCACGAACTTATGTTTGTGTATTTTTTCAGTTGTAATATGCTATTCCCTACAATATGTCACTTCAACTGCCTCCTACTTTCTTCATGATCTCTGTTTCCTGTAGGTAATCAACAGATGAGGTTTCCTTTTTTCCAGAAGAATTAGTCAATGTTTGGCGTGTCTTTGGTTGCCTGGCTTCTCTCCCTGCATGCCTATTCGCCCCCTAAGACTTTTAAAAAATGAAGACATGTGGGTGTGCACATGAACAATAAAACAAGGTGGTTTAACATATAAATGAAGATATGTGGGTGTGTTAAAATAAAGACGCGTTTGAACACATTTTGTAAGATAAACCAGTTACCAATGGAGTACAGATATTGGTGGAAATACAGTGAAGCCAATAATCGCCGTAATTAATATAGGCTTTAGTTGGTTTAAAAAAAATGTTTGCTGAGTTGAGTGAAAGATGAGTCAGAATTATGAATATGTCCCTCCTAAAAAGATAATGTCGAGGGATCAAAATCGTCAGACCCCCACAGTGGAAGGTCATTGTCGCACAATGTGAATGGTCAAAATCAACATGAATGAGCTATTAATGCTATGTCTGCTACTACTATGGAAGGGTGCAACAACAAGTCACTGCTTTTGAGTACAACGCGAGATCAGCAGCAGATCCTCGAATCTGAAGTAGACTTGGTACTGGAAACGGTGGGTGGATAGCAGCAAGAAATCACTGAGACGCTGGGTATGCTGCAATATATTCAAACAAATGTAATTCCATCCACACCTGAGGCCAGCAACCAAACCGATGGTCCATTAGGTGAATTGGCACTTGAGTGGGCTGCTATGATGGTAAGAGAGCAGGCCAACGGAATGGATGCCTACCAAAGGAATGCAATTAGAATTTTTGATGCTTGCAATAAGGGTCATGCGGGGACAAGGAGGAAAAACAGTAATCGCCCCATTTTTCAACCACATGCTGACCGATTTACCAGTTGACCTGGTCAGCGAGTCCCTCGAGTGTCAAGTGGGAATGGGGGGCTAAAAAGTTTGACACCCAAAGAAGAGAATAGTTGTGGAAATGAATCAGCAACTGCTGATGATAGCTGTAGACGTATAGTTTTTCAGTACCATCCCGCTGACCATGGTCAAAATGATAAAAACTGGTGACACAATACCCGTTATGGTCCACAGGCAAAGTACTTGACCTTCAATGGGTTGGACGAGTAGGACTCATTCATAATACCCTTCGAACAGCTTGCCAGTCGATATGAGTAAACAGAAGTAGACACAGTGAATTGGCTGTTCAAAGCCCTGCATGGCTCAGCCCTGACAAGTCATAGATGGCTGTGGGTGGTATACAGCAGCTGTGCCCAAATCACAGCTATGACATATAAAACACTCTCTAGATTTTTGACACTAAAAATAGTTCAAAATCATTCAAGGTCACGTGACTTGGCCGCCATCTTGAATCTTTGGTATTTTCATTAAAAAAATCGATATCTGAACAGGTAGAACAGATACAAATTGGTAGTTATTTGACATTGATGACACAAATTTGCCTTGAGAATAAACAGTTGATTAGGATAATCAGCTTATTGTTGTTGCAATGCAAATATATTAGTGAGGTCCTATGCAGCAATGACTTGGGAGTTGGTTTTGTAAAAAGAAAGTGAGCAATACATTATTTTATCACCAGACCAAAAAAAAAGATGCTTTTAGATTTTACCACAGCCAAGATAAAAGTCAATTTTTGGATTTTTGATGCCAAAATACTTCAAGCGCATTCAAGGTCACGTGACATGTCTACCATCTTTGATTGTTGGCATATTTATGAAAAATATTGCTCTTTTCCTGAAATGGTAATATATGCAGCAAAACCCATAAAAAATCTAAACATGGAGAATAGATACAAATTGGTAGTTATTTGACATCGATGACACAAATATGCCTTGAAAATGAACAGTTGACCACGGTAATCAGCATATTGTTCTGAAAATGCAAAATATGTTAATGATGTCCTCTGCAGCATTGAGTAGGGAGTAGGTTTATAAAGAAACACGTGTACACATACAGGTACATTATTTCAAAACCAGGCCAAAACAATGGTTAAAATTTTTTCCACAGTACAGGTATTTGTCGCTCTTTGGATTTTTGATGCTAAAAATACTTTCAGGTAATTCAAAGTCACTCACCATGGCTGCCATCTTGGATTTCTCATTTTTTTTGTAAAATTCGCCAATATCTGTCCATTTAATAGTAATGATTGCCCCAAAACCACAGAGAACTTTCAAAAATGCAGAATATATATTAATTGGCTAAAATCCTAATATCCTACTGTATTACACGGGACAAGAAAAATCTTCACGGGGACAAGCGATTTTCAAAGTTCACTTGTTTTGTGGATCAATCATAATTGCACTTCAAATTCAATCCAGCTTTGATTTCAAATGGGACTGTTGCATATATATATATTTTTTTTTTTCATTTAATGCCCTGGATTTATAATGATGATAATAATAATAATAGCAACAACAACAACAATGATAATAATAATAATAATAATAATAATAATAATAATAATAATAATAATAATGATAATAATAATAATAATAATAATTGTTATTATAATTATTATTATGATTATCATTATTATTATTTCATTTATTTATTCATTTATCCATATATATTTATCTATTTGCCTATTTTAGAACTTATTGCATGCCAAATAATTTGTGAAACACATTTGATTTGTAAGTTCAGTGAGTTTTGTAAATTTGATACCAAGAAATAACTGTGCCAGTGTGTGAGTGGGGGTGGGGGTGGGGGATGGCAGGTGAAAATTAAAATCACTGTTCCTGTTGGCAAATTGACAGTCCTATAAAAGTTTTACTCACCCTGTAATCTTTCTAAGAAATACGATATTTTCCTTCCTGCACACATGCCTTGGATTTCAGCACATATTCAATTTTGTTATCATTAAAATCTTATTCTTCAATCTACTTGTGCCTAGAGAACAGCCTTTAGTCAGTGCTTTTAATGGGTCATTCAAAAATGTCATATTTTCCCATTAATACACACCATATACATGGGGGAGAGGAGTAAAGGCCTCTATATGCTTTTCCTGTGCATAAAATGATGATCCTGTTGTCGAAACAGTGAATCCTGTATCATGACAAAGCAGCTGAAACCAAAACCAAACTACTGTGAGCACATATTCTTGGACATTAAAATATAAATTTTCACTGTTATTTTGTCTTTTGTCAATCATAATATATATCAGATTTGTACGGGTACATCTCACATTTGTTACAATCACTTTTCAGACACAGGTTTCACTGGCTGCATTTTATTAGAAAACAGAAGTGCGAGTCTGATAAATCTGGTCACTGGAAAATCACCATTTCTTACAAATTAATTGGGAGGGAGGGAGGGAGGGAGGGGGTTCCAGAAAAGAGCACTCAGTGACCTAAGTGAAAAATGTTTAAATTTTGAATGACCCCTAAGGGGCTGAGCAGAAAGGGGTATTAAGATAAGAGAACATCACCTTTTCTTCTGGTTACCTGATGTGATACTGTCACATGCCATTATGCCCCCTCCCAAAAGTAGGTCATGGTAATTTGTGATCTCCCCTACACCGTCTCTCCTGCATTTACAAATTATGACTTGTGTGTTTAAAGTTGTTAAGTGTCACAAAGTTTCAAAGCTATAGGAATTACTTGGCCAATATTATGCAGAATAGTTTGCAAAGTTTCAAATTTGAAGTCTACATCTTCTTGTCTTTATATTTGTATTTCTCAAATGTGCAAGCCAAAGAGATTAATAATCAAATATTGATTGCATAATCAACATAATGTGCCATGTGTTATTTGAGGCAGGGCATGCCTAACGGAAAGATAAGCTGCTGGTGACTGCATGTAGGCCTACATGAGATAGATTAGGTAAAACCCTCAGCATTTCTCCACCATTTCATTACAAACAGACATCAGTTCTCATGTGTCATTGGAGGCAGGGCATGCATAAAGGAAAGATAGGTTGCTGCTGGCTGCATGTAGACCTACATAAGATAAATTTAGTGAAAGCTTCAGCATACTTTTTCCACCTTTTCATTTAAAATTAGACTGTATTAGACAGAATTATCACACACATTCTTCAATTCCAAAATGAAATTTGTGATTTGGGATTTAGATTACATTCTTGTAAATTTTCTGTGTATTTTTGTTTTGACCCCTTCAAGATGTCCAGCTTTATAATGATTATACACAGAAACATGTGCAATGCTGCATCAGCAATATCTGTAGAGCATGTACGTCTGGTGTTTTTATGTTTAATGTATTATAAGATGGATCTTCATAGATTGAAAGCCTTTCTATATCCATGGAGCTAGGAAGTTCCAAGATATTTCAAAACAGAACCCCCCCACCCACCCACACTGTACAAATGCAACTCAATAGTATAAAGATATTATCTTGTTCATGAAACATGGGCATTAGCAATTGCAGAGCCAGAGGACAAAACTTGACCATACTGAAACATATATAGTGGGCCTCCATTTGAATATCCATAACCCCATATGTATAAATATCATAGGCTCTCTTTTGATGCATGTTAAGTGCCTTCATCTTTTCAATGCGCCATGGAATTGGTGCTCTGAGGGCTGCAATGGGATGGCCTACTTATCTACATTGATGACTTAATTGTGACTGGCTATTCATTTGCAGAACAACTGAGAATGGTTTTCTTATGTTTCTGGAAGCATCAGTTAAGATTAATCCAAGAAACTGCCAACTGTTCAAATATAGTGTGATCTTCTTACGGCATGTAGTAAGGGCACAAGGCATTGAAACCAGCCCCACACTGGTGCAAGGTGTCCTTGAATGGAGGGCACCAACCACAGTGCAAATTTCAGACATTTCTCTGTTTGACTGGTTATTGTCAGTGATTCATTCAAGGATATGCTGGAATTGCCCGCCCACTGACTGTATTACTGGCCAAGGACATACCATATCATTGAGGACCAGAACAAGATCAGGTGTTTTTTTAAATTGAAAGAGCTTCTGACTGGAGCCCCTATCTTGGCATACCCAAAGGCCACTAATCACTTCCTTCTTGATATGAATGCAAGCTTACGGTCCACTTAAGCTGTGCTTTCCCAGATCCAAAACAGCATAGAACCAGTCAAATGCCAGTATGCCAGTCTGAGAATGGACCCAGCCCAACAGTGCTACTGTATTACCTGGAGAGAATTGCTAGCGATTGGTTGCTTTACGTGACACTTCCAACACTATCTGCTTGGCAATCAACTCACTCTACCCACTGATCATGGAAGCTTGGCATGGTTGTTCCACCTGAAGGCCAGTGATGGACTAAGTAGAAAAGATTCAGATGAACCTGAATAGGACTGTTATCAGGCCAGACAAAGGGTCAAAGCCTTGCCTTGTAGGGGGTGTAACTATTGTGTGAGAGTGCATGACAACTGGGCTTTATTCTCAGATGAAGTAGATTACATGCTTCCATTGGCAGTGCATTCTGTGGAAGAAGTTGAGCCCAAAGAAGTTCCCCCAAATTTGGGAAAGCCAACAGAACCTAGCAGCTCTAATTGGCTTCTGGCATACAGTAGGGCAGACATGTATAGCAAGAAGGTCGAAGATACTGTCTTATGCATTCTCCAAAAGTATATGGTGGATGGATTGCCCTAATGCCAGAGGATGCATCATACCAGCCCTGCCCTCAGCAAATATTAGTTGTGTTGGTCATAGTTTCAATTGGTGGATGTAGTGGTCCATTACAGGTCGGAAACCAGTCAGCCTGGATCTCCATTTTGACTCCTCGTGCTGCCCACATCACTTCAGTGTGAAGTGGTTATGTGGACCATAATATCCCCACTGCAGGTTACCAAGGAGTGCACAAGACATTGAGCCAATTCAAACAACGATACTACTGGTACTGACTAACGCAACTTGTGACAGACTATATATGGGCATGTCAGAAATGTGGGGCATGCAGGAAAGCTTCTCAGAAATTCACTGCTCCAACCCAACTCTACCAAGCAGGAGCACCTATGGACCAATTCCATATGGATATCTTAGGGCCCTTGCCCATATTGACTTCTGGGAATCAGTAGATCTTGGTCATCATTGACCAATATACCCAATGGGTGGAATATTACGGCTTAGCCAAACAGACTAACCTAAACATTGCCCAAAAGTTTGTATATGAGCTTGTGGCTCGTTTTGGCACACCACTTGAAACTCACACAGCCCAGGGGCAGAATTTTTGCAGTGAGCTCTTTAGCCAAACGAAGTCTTGCAGGTGACTAAGCAGATACCACACCCTATAACCCGTGCAGCAATGCAGAAGTGGAGTGATTTAACCCCACCCTCCTCTAGATGTTACGGTGTTATGTTGACCATAACCAGAGGAGATGGGTTGAACCCCTGCCTCTTGTAGCTGCTGCATACTGCAGCACTCCTCACCAGGTGACCAGATTTTCCCTGAACGGGCTTGTGCTGGGGTGAGAGGCGCGGAGGCTGGGTGATATTCAGAACTCTGTACATGGTAAGAAACCCTCTTAACTTGAAAAGTATGCACTCCAGTTGAGGGGAGCCTTGGAGAAGCTCACAAGGTGGATTACACACACTTACAAGCTGCTCAAGTGTAGCAAAAGCGTGACCATGATCTTTGCACAGCATTTTCCCACAAGGTACATGTAAGTGTGACACAACAGAATAAAGTAACCTGAGATAATAACGGCTGAGTGTACGGTATTATTGTTGCATTTGATGTATTTTCAGGTCCTGTGGAGTTCATCTTTACATTGTGACTGTTCAGGATTATAGGGACAGACAGGAAAGCAGCCCTCTTTTGCATTTAATTATGGTTATTTTCACTAAAAGCCCACCTAGTCCTGATCCTAAGTCCAGTCGCTTCCTACAGACCTGCAGGAACTTAACTTGTTCCACTGAGAAGTGGATAATTGGGCACCTACATTTAATAATATCTTCTAAGCCTACGGCCTGTCAGCTTTGTTGGGGCCACAACAATTTTCAGGACCACAAGGAGCGGGTCATCAGCTTACAGTGTTCCCTTCACAGCAAACCCAGTTGGTTTTTCAGTCCTGTATTCCAGGTACCATCCCGACCTGACCAGAGAGCAGCTGAGGGAAAGCCCCAGTATCTTGTTGCCCAGAATATACCAGCCACAGTGACAACAGAGGCATGGCTAGAGGGCCATGCCCCCAGTGAAACAGACTCAGCAAGTGGTGGAGCCACAGTCAGCACAAGTTCAACCAATACCGTCATGTATGGAGTCATCTCCACCTAGCAGAGTGCTGGTATTCCCTCTTGCTGATCTTCCACCAGAAGGCCCCAAGGAGATAGAACCCATGGCCATAGGAGTAGACACACGGTTGGTTGTTTGGAATGGGGCACCCCAGAGTCAACCAACTGTTTGCCACAACCAGAACTTCCAACAAACAACTAATTCTCCTTAAAATAATTATATAAGAGGAGAATATTACCAAGAATAGTTTATATTCATAAATAAAATTAGATTTAAAAGTACAACCAAACATAAAATAAAGTTACAAACAATTTTATTTGTGAAAATTCCAGCAAGATAGGTGATAATTGGTGTATTTTACCTACGGACCTAATGATCAGTTCTAGAAGTTCAGCAGATCTTCAAATAATTTTGACACCAGTCATGTGATAATCGTGACACTGTGCTTCATTGAAAGGAAATGCATATGCTTAACGTTAAATCCAATGGGTTTCCTTCTAAGCCCATCAGTTACTATCTGTGCTTGGATTCCTGTCACATGGTGCTGTAGTACAATTCAATTCAATAGTTTTTCAATTCAATAGTTTATTTTCACAACAAAAGTTTTGTACAAATTATAGATACAACAAAACAATAGGTGTGAGGATGGCTAGAAGGCTATGCCTTGTACCGCCATCCAACAACTGAAAATAAAATATGTGTTGGGATACATGTGCTTAAACTTTGTCAATAAAGATTAAATTACAACATTACACATAAGAAACATAATAATAAACAAGTTTCAAGTTGACATAAATTAAGTTTCTGAATTATAACAATTTCTCTGTAGTACAAAAAAGGGTGAAGTAAAGTAAAACTCGTAACAAAGACAGGAAGAAGTAGAAATTAACTAATCTGTGTTCTGTTCTTGTGTGCTATGGGGATATAAGTGCGCATAAACATCAATATTGTCATCAAATAGCCAGTACTTGGGTTTATTCTTAAAGGAATAGACATAAAATGCATTTTTAACTTCATAAGGCACTGAATTATATAATTGTGGACCGGTATGGAGTACACTTTGGCAAAAGTAATTTGTTTTATGTTAGGATCGAGATAAGGTGTTTCGATTTCGTGTGTTATAACTATGTGTCAAAAAAAAAGGAAAAAAAAAATCTATAGAGGATGTACCACTCAATTCATTGTAGACTAACAAGCATATAGTTAAAAGATATAATTTGTAAAAGGGAAGAATTTTGATGTACTTAAATAAATTTTCTGTGTGACATTGGGGATGTGAAAAGGTAATAATTCGTATGGCTCGTTTTTGTAATATTCAAAGTGGTTCAACATGAGTTTTATATGTTGATCCACAAGCTTCAATACAATACAAAATATGTGGGTGAATAAGGGCATAATTCAGCTGACGTAAGATGGGAAAGGTAAGTAAGTGTCTAACTTTTGAAAGAATGCCTATAATAGAGCTATTTTTGTCACAAACAGAATTAATATGTGATTTCCATGTAAACTGCTGGTCGATATAAACACCTAAATATTTAACATTGTCTAATAAAGTTAAGGTTTCTGCTCCTACCATAATATTAAAATCAACTGGTATTTTCTTGGATTTAGAGCGTATTATCATACAATTTGACTTATTTACATTTAATGCTAGTTTATTAACATTGAACCAATCTATTAGCTTAAGCAAATCCACTTCTGCATTACGTTTTGATGTATCAATATGTTGAACACTGTAAAGAATGTTAGTATCATCAGCAAATAATCGTGAAATTCCATGTGTGAGACAATTTTGTAAATCATTAATATATACAAGGAACATTAAAGGACCTAAAATAGATCCTTGTGGAACACCACACTGAACTGTTTTCAAGACCGATTTGCTAGATCCAATCTGTATAAACTGTCTTTTATCCTGTAAATAACTTTTGAACCATTCCAAAGATAATCCTCTTATACCAGTATGTTCTAATTTTTTAAGCAAAATACTATGATTAACGGTATCAAAAGCTTTTGTTAAATCAATATATATTCCCAAACAAATTCTACTTTTTTCCAACTGTTGCTGAACATAATTAGAAAATTCACAAATTGCTAACTTTGTACCTAAATTTTTCCTAAAACCCAATTGTAAATCATATTTTTTTTCTCTTATTTAAAAACTTTAATAATCAATTTGCAATACAGCGTTCGAATATTTTTTGAAATTGTGGGAAGAATAGAAATTGGTCGATAATTGGCCATAATCTTTGAATCTCCTCCTTTAAAAATGGGTGCAACACGAGCTATTTTCAGTTTATCCGGGACATATTCCTGGACAATAGACAAGTTAGTAATATGAGTTAATAGTTCTTGAATATATTGTTTTGCATCTTTCAATAATCGAGGATGGATTAAATCATGGCCACATGATTTATTTACCTTGATATTACCCAACAATAAGGATATTTCACCTTCTGTTACTGGCTCCAAGTATATGGAGTCAATCATCCGTGGTCCTTAATATTCACTTACATTTTTCTCGTCACTTCTCAACTCAATTGAGTCAGACATTTTTTCCAACAAACACAAAAAAGCTATTAAAATTCTCACACATTTCTTTAGTATCTGTAATATCACAAGGATAATCTCCATCGCCTTCAATGTGGATCTGTTTAGGAATGTTATTAGCATTCGACTTTCTTTTATTCACAGCTTCATATATTGTTTCCCAAGTTTTTCTTTGATCACCAATGTGATTTTGAAATTTATTTTCAAAATAACTTTTTTTAGCTTTCTTCAACAGTAGTTCTAACATGTTTTTATATTCATTATATTTCTGTTTTACAATAACATTAAATGGTTCATTTTGTGTTTAAAAGTACAGCTCATTTTTCACATTTATTGATTTCAATAGACCCTTAGTAATCCAAGGTTTTTTAATTTTTGATTTCTCAATCTTCGATTTAACAATATAACTTTCACAACATGACAGGAACTTTTCACAAAACAAATTATATGCATCATTCACTCTAGGACTATCAATCACTGGATCCAAGTTTACAATAGTCTTCCACTACATGGCATTATATGTATAGTAGTAATATTTTCAATGAATTGTTTGTTAATTTTTTGACAGCTGTTTTAAAATTATGAAACCTTTAAACTGGCTCGAAATGATACTTGTTTATGAATAAATTTGAATTATGGAACCTTTAAACTGCGTGGAAATGATACCTGTTTATGAATATATTTTAAATAAAGTAATGAATATTGAAAAGTGAAAGGAGCATTCAAAGGTTTAAAAGTGTAGCATTATCCAAGAACCATTTTTTTTTGCGGGTGGGCGGGGGGTGGCTACAAAAGCGCAGATTGATGTTTTGTACAGTGAGCGGACAATATCACCCTAGCTGATAAATAAAACAAATAGTTCATTATATAATTAACTATTCAAACACTTAAATAAAATACAACCCAGATAATTAGGCTTTATATAAACCTGCACTTCTGGATTATAAATAAATATAACAAATAAATAAAAGGAAAATATATTTGTGGTATTTCAGATAATAAATTCAAGTATTTGCATGCATGGGCTGCTAAAATTAAGAATCTCTGGGGATGAAGTAATTAATTAAAGCAAAAAAAAAAAAAAAGGTAAATAAAGCTCAACATTCATTATTTTTTCACAAAAATAGGCCCAAGTAATGAAGTGTGTACATGTTTTATGACGATGTCAACTTTTAGGTATGATATTTTACACATGAAGTAATGTTTAAAATGTTTAAAAATAATTGTCCAATATCACACATTCACCAAACTAGACACAAACTCACCTCATGTAAAATGTCAGACTATTTTTGTGTAGATTTACTAGATTATTTTTATAGTAAACATGGAAATGTTTCAAACCGTGATAGGTGCACGTATGTACATAGCTTTTACACCATTATAGAGTGGCATAAATAAAATGTTCTTTACAACCTAACCATACAAGTAAAGTAAAGGAAAAGTAATTTTGGCTACTTGCCCTGGGAGAAGTAACTTTACCTGGGGGACAAGTAATTTTCTTCTTCCACTTGTCTTAGGACAAGCACTAAAAATCATTAATGTCAAACCCTTGATCAGTCAGTTGATAATTTCTTGTTTGCCTTTGGCTAAAGGTCCCCCCCCCCCCCCAGATGATCTTGTCACTTGAGGCCAGACAAACAACTCCAAGATAATCTACATTATCCACTCAAGGGTGGGGTATCACCAGTGTCACCTGGTTCATTGTTGCTTAATTCAAGGCTACTTTCTGAGTTGAATTTTGCACTATGCTTTTAATTTTGTGACAAAATTTAATGAAATGCCTAAAACTCAATTTGCTGCTTGGTAAAGTCAGGTAACAAGTTTCGCCAAAGTTGAACAACAAAACATGTAAGTGGTAACAAGTGAAAATCAATGATAAATGGTATTAGTAAAAATCAATGATAAATGGTATTAGTAAAAAACAATAAATATTAGGTTTAACTCTTGCTACTGTGTGTTCAAGGAAAGTCATCAGTGTAATTGCTTTAAAGACTTTCGGTAGAGAAAGCACAAAATTGCCAGTATTTATTATGTAAAAGTTGCAATTTGAAAATACAGCAAAAGCCTCTAGCAAGAGATAGAATGTACCAGGAGAGGCTTTGTGCCTAAGAGCTCTGTTTTGGTGCTTCAAGCATGGGTATACTGTGCAAGTTATGAGAAATAATAATATGGTGCAAAATTATGAGAAATAATAATATGGTGCAAAATTCTCATAAAATACACATCTCCACCCAATGACATAGGTGCGAATTTAGTGTCGTCAGATGCACAAAATCCACCACAGAGATTGCTTGACCCTTAGGGCGTCTGGGGGCCTAAGCGACACCCCCCCCCCCCCGGCCTATTTTGTGCAGTGACTCACCATGCCCTATCAGGCGTGACTCGGCCTCTGGCATCCCAAAGATTTGTTAAGCTTTGTTTTTTTTCTGCTGACAACCCTGATATTTGTATACATTATTCACGTGAGCTATTTGCCGTTTTCTACATTTCATCCCTTCACAGTTTGATCAGATATGTATTATAAATGAAACATATCCTCAGGCTATTTAGTTGACTTGTTGAGTTGGTTTTTGTGTTCATGTTTGCAATTTGGACATCAGTTAGGACGGTAACAATCAGTTTCTTAGATGTTAATCATGGAAATGGAACAAAAATGCTGATTGAAAACATGTATATACATTTCCTGTTAAAATCTCTGACCTAGTCCGTTGACAACCGTGACAGTTAACCACCATGATATGGACGTATTGTAGGGATAATGCACCATAGCTGGTATTAATATTTGCAGTAATACAGGTAACATACTGCAAACAGATGATAATTCCTTTTATATTGAGGTGCAACTGCGTTTAGAAGACGTGATTATGATTATATAAACAGTTGACTATGGCCAAGACGTTTGTTGTTGTAAGAATAATATGTTTTCCCTTGTTTTGCATAGGGATTTACGGGCAGCTTTTGTCCTGAATGATATGGTCCCAGGAGGCATTGCAGGTGATACAAATATAGTATATATTGATATCTGATCAAAGAAAATAGCTATTTAAAATTTAAGCAACATTTTCATAAAGGGATTGTAAAACCTATATTTGAACTGTATTGTGTATGTCTGTTTTCTGAAATAGATTTCCCTCTCTGTTTCTACTTATTCATGCAGATTTGCATTTAGGGCTGTATTGCCGAATTGGACTCTGGTGTCACTTTTGCAAGGGAGGGGCCCTGCTTGTGAGTCAGTACAAAAAGAATAATGATAATAAAATAAATAAATAAGTAATTAAGTAAGTAAGTAAATAAATAAATGAATAAATAAATAAATAAATAAATAAATAAATAAATAAATAAATAAATAAATAAATAAATAAATAAATAAATAAATAAATAAATAAATAAATAAATAAATAACATAACATAAATAAATAAAAACCATAAAAATGATGAAATGTACGGAAGCCTGTTACGCCTGACTCATAAACTGGACAACATCAGATATGCCGTTTACCTGACCGACTAGCGATGCAGACTTTTTTCAGTTAAAAGCTGCAAGCAATTCGAATCTACTTTTTACAATTTTTCCATAGTGCTGTTAATGTGACTGTGGCCAAAATGCATCATGGTCAAATTTCATGCCAGAATGGTTTGATACCATGTCTGGTACTGTAGTGGAGTTGTCACTCCATATTAATGAGATGCGGGACCAACGACCAAGTGAGCCAATACGGTAAGAGTAGGCAGAACCGAAAGCCATGAGGTCCATGCAGACGCCGGGATACAGGAGTCATAAGACACGTGGAGATGCAAGAGATAGCTCAGAAAGAGCTCACGGTCGACGCATTTAGCTAGTGTCATAGGTCTCGACAGAATAAATCGGTATCCAAAGAAAAGCATCTTCCTTCATCAATCTGCATAAGGACTGCCACTAATAGGATCACGGAGAAGTAAAAAATAACTCCACAGCATGGTAAAGAATCCTGCTTCAGCTTTGTCGACCAGTTACAAAAGAAAAACGAACGGGAGATTATAGCTAAATTATTCGATATTCTGCTCGTCGGCAGACAAGTGCAGGCTTGGACACATTTATATCGTTCAAGTCAAAGTGTGCATTCACAGATATAGATATATATTTCTTTGTCTTGTCCATGAAGACCAAATGTTCACACAGACATAACTTGTCAAGGCATGCCAAATGCAAGCCACTTCAAATCACATAAAGTGCCCATCAAAGACGATCAGTCGATATGCTGACCTGAGTTTAATGAGATGCAAGATAAGGGCTCAAACCAGCAGCCTCGTTTACAGTTGCATAGCTGGGCAGTGCTTATATAAACAAAGAAGCAGGCATACATCATAGTCGATGCTATTTTGGAGTGTTGAGGTGTAATTATGTCAAAATGCTTGAATATTAACCCGAACGTATCATGTTTATGTATTTTCTGTAGTTATAACATTGAATAACAGTTTCTGATGTGCTTACCACTGCAATTAAAGATAAACAATGACAAAATAGGGCATCGTTTTATTTCCTATGACCCTGCCCAATCCTGGTTTCATGAGTTTTGTATAAATTCAAATTTTTATTGTATGCAGTGCCATCATTCTGCGTACAATGCAGCACAAGTGGGTAAAATACTGGCTCAGCATCCAGCAAAGGTGAATGCTTGCTTCTTGTTACCATGGGAATGGAAGCCATCTTAAGTTAACAGCCAATCACAGAGCCCTAGTGCCCATGTGACCATGCAAAAGGACCACCTCTGTGATTATTCATCTCCCAGCTTCAAATTACATGAAATGGGTGTGATAAGTGATCTATCACTTATAATACAGTCGGTGCCTTTATTGGGTGCAAATTTATGGTCAATTTACAAGCTTCCTATCTCCCAATACCCCACTTAAGATGCAGGAGATATCTGTTTTGAACACCCACCAACCAGATGGTGCTCTGGCATTTTAATTTTAAACAGACCCCTGACCCATTCACAGTGTAACCTGACCAACAAGTGTTCATGGTTTCAGTAGGGTATAAATGTGAACTGGGTTGGGTTCAATTTTCAAGATACAAGTGGTCTGGTTTGAATAACAGAACAGTCCATGTTATCAGAAGTATTGGGGGTTTAGGACAACTGATAAAATAAAACATTTTCGGTAATAACATAGATTATGCCAAGTTACATACTTATTGATATTTTAAGTTATGAAAAAAATAGTATTCTAGGGCGAATAATTCTACAGGTTTGATCAAAAAATTAAAAGGGCCCTACCCACTAAATATGGAATTTGAGGGTTCCTTCCTTTTTTGCTCGTAGGTGGACACAGGGTTGTTACTATCCCACCACCCCCATTGAATTATGGATCTGTATGCTTTGGCAGTGCATTCTAAGTCAAATTTACGGGAATAGACCCCATGTTACAAAAGTGGAACTTCGTGGAAAACGTGATTTTTCTTGCAAGATGGCGGATTTTAGAGGTTTAAATTCAAAGTCGGGTCACAAGAATATTTATTTCTAATTTGGACCTACAATTTACTGTTTGCATCAAGATAATATTCTTACAGTAGAACAGGTAAAATATTTTGTCATCATATTGCTTGTACAAAATTTAATCAATTGATATATACATGATTTCTGGATATTTGAGTCAGCAATGACTGCCAGGTCAGAAATGAAATGGACATATTGGATTAACATGGCTCTATTATTAGAGCCGAATAATACCATAATGTGGATTTATATCTGTGGAAAGAGGATACACAAAGGTGAAAGATCATAACATATTTTTGGTACCACTTTTAAAAATTTTCTTATTTGTATGTGATACCTGTTAACAACATGGCCGCCATAATGAATTTTGTCTATCTTGGTGACGTCACAGCCTTAGGCTTAGCTTTGAACCGATGCTTGCTGGTAGCAAATCAATCTCATTCATATCTCAGTATTTCGACTGAATTTTTACAGCAGAGGCATCTGTCCACCTACATGGACGTCAAATTGTCAAATTATTTAAAAAAGACTGGAGATAAGCGCACTGGCACTTTTGTTCTTAAGCCCAATGGGACAAAGACGCATGGACATTTTTCCCCTCCAAATGGACTCACTTTAACATCAATGACTAACTAACCTTGTTTGTTAAATTTTGGCCACATTGAACGGGTATAGACATTCATACTATGCTGAGGTGAACATTTGCAGGATTATTTATCCCACGTGCTGCTATCAAGTCAAGTCAAGTCAAGTTTATTGAGATACATATAAATACATTATATGAGAAATTTAGAGAGTGAAACCCTAATGGACTTATAAACTCTCTGTAAACTGTGGATAACAACATTAAGTGTAAAATCTCAAAAAGGCAACAATGAATTCTAGGTAATTATACCTGTTCACAACTGTATGCAAATTTATATTAAATCTTGAATGAATTAATTAAAGTCTTGTTCTGTGACAAAAAAATTAATTTTACGTTTAAAGAAACCAAACTTCTCGATCTGACGCAAATACAATGGCAAGTTATTCCAAACATCAGATCCATGGTAATTCAAAAAAAATAACAACAGAGTAGTTCGGCAAGGAAGAATATGAAAATTTTATTTCTGACGTGTAACATGAGTATATACATGGATATTCATAAAGAAAATATTCTGAACAATAACAGTAAGTAGTCTTTGCACAACTTTGAACATAAATATAGCTGTTAAAAATCTATGTAATTTTTCAAATATCATAATTCTTAGACTTTTAAAAAGAAGTTCAGTATGAGCATTGAAATGTGAAAAAGTTATTACCCTAAGTATTTTCTTTTGTAATTTTACCAAACTATCAAGGTTACTTTGGTAGTTACTGGCCCAAGTTATATTACAGTAAGTATAATATGGGTGCACTAAAGCATAATATAGATTTACAAGCGTCTGTTTACTCACACTATGTCGTAATTTCTTCATAATGCCAACAATTTTTTTTTCCAATTTTACCTGATATATATATATAAGTAATATGGGATTTCCAGTTCAGTTGTTCATC
Source organism: Hermodice carunculata (assembly GCA_964020975.1). Taxonomy (NCBI): domain Eukaryota; kingdom Metazoa; phylum Annelida; class Polychaeta; order Eunicida; family Amphinomidae; genus Hermodice; species Hermodice carunculata. Next base: position 22,552 of record CAXHWN010000149.1, on the reverse strand, counting down.
CATCCAAACTCCCAAAAACTTAATCTTAGACACCTGTGAAATTTCCATATCCTTGATTTCAATTTTAAAACTATCTTGCATATATCTCTTCCTTTTATTTCAATAAATCATAAAGCTAGTTTTGTCAACATTCAAAGATAACTTATTAGCATAAAACCAATCTGTTATCAACTGTAAAGTGATATTTGTTCTACGTATTTAAGTATCAATGTTTTGTCAGAAAACAAAAAAAAAATTGTGTCATCTGCAAACAATAGACAAAAAGAGTCGGGGCATGCATTAAATACATCGTTTACATATAAAAGAAAAAGTAAGGGACCTAGTATTGACCCCTGAGGAACTCCACATGTTATATTCAAGAAATCAGAATCAGCATTTTGAAAATGCGCAAATTTAGACCAATTTGTTAGGTAGGAAGAAAACCAGTCCAGAGATACACCTCTGATTCCATAATAAAATAACTTATCAAAAAGTACTTTATGGTTCACTGTATCAAAGGCCTTGGATAAATCTAGAAAAACACTAAAGGGTAAATCTGATCATCCAAGGCCTCTGAAATTTTGTGAGTCAAAAAACTTACAGCAGACTCAGTTCCATATTATTTTCTAAACCCAAATTGACACTGGTATAAAATACCATTTTTATCTATGTAGTCTAACAATTGATTATAGGCAACCTTTCAAAACAACTTTGCAAAGCTTGTCAACAAAGAAATTGGCCTATAATTAGAAAAAAATATCCATTTCACCCTTTTTGAACAAAGGAAGGACTTTGGCAATTTTAGGTACATCTGGAAAAACCCCTTTCTCAAGTGATAACTTTATGATATGAGTTAAAGGAGAAACTATTTCAGCAACTACATATTTCAAAAATTTGGGGCTTATATCATCATATCCTGGGCTAGAATACTTTAAAGAATTAATCATAATCTTAATATCATGATCTACCACTGGTGAAAAGAAAAAAAGAACGCACATATTGGGCCTGCCTCATATAATAATTAGGAGAAACATGCACATCAGGGATTTTTATTGCCTAACTTTGACCTATATTAATAAAAAAATAAATTAAATCAGTTGCAATTTCTTTTGGGTCAGTAAGAAATGCATTATTTAATTTGAACTTTTTATGAATAATTACTTTATGCTTCCCAATAATACCGTTAATAACTTTCCAAACCTTAGATAAGTTATTCTTGTTTTGATTAAATACCTCATCATAATGCCGTGTTTTCAACTTTTCTTAAGATGTGATTTAATCTGTTACGATATGAAACATAAAGAGACTTATTATTATTTTGTACTTTACTATAAAGTCTACTTCTTCGTTGAATTGCTTTGGTAAGACCCTCAGTAAGCCAAGGTTTCCTTTGCTTATATTCAGAAGTAACAAGGGTAACAGGAATTGATTTATCATAACACTCTTTTAATTTTGTCAAGAAAAATGACAAAGCCTGATTTGCATCCTCACTGCATAACACCAAATTCCAATCAACAGAAGAAAGGAAATTTTTCATGTGAGTTAAAGTATTTAGGTTAATTTTCCTTCTGTATTGAGGAGCTGGGTGACTATTCATTGTTTTCTTGGCGCATATGCGAAAAACTGGAAAATGATCAGACATATCTGTGTATAAGATACCATTAACAGGACAATTTTCAAGGTCAAAAATATCGCTAAAAATGTTGTCAATCAATGTAGCTGATTGTTGAGTAATTCTCGTTGGTCTATTAATAGATGGCAAGAAAGAATTTGAAAAATAGCATCAGTGAATGATGAAGTTCCTGAGTGATTGTCAGAATTTAATAAATTCATGTTGAAATCACTGATTAAATAACAATGTTTCTTTTCTAATTTAATACAATCAAGTATACCCTCAAAAACTGAATTGAAGTCATTTAAACTTGTACCTGGAGGCTTATAAATCAAACCAACGATAATGTTTGATTTAGATAATTCATCAGAATGTATTTAAATAAAAATAGATTCCAGTGTATCATTGAAAATCGTAAGGTCATCTCTTCAATTAAAAGACAACCCTTTGTCAACAAATAATGATACGCCTCTATACGCTATACGAGCCTAATTAGATGAGCGACCTGCTGTTGACCCGAAAGCCAAGGATCGCGAAGCCATGAACTATAAAATAGTAATAATAAGTAGGTTCACACATTTCAACACAAGGCACCATTAGACCCTTCAACTGAAACAATTATGCAGATTTCTCAAGTATCACATCAGGAGATTTTTACACAGGTGCAGGGTTTTTTTTTCATATGCAGTGCATCAGATTTTTCATTATTGTGATATTTTTGTGTGCGTCAGTGGTACCAAACTCAGAGTGGACACAATTTCATGTACCCCTCTAAAATGGCAGATTTAAGAGTAGCAGACGTCATTCCTCCAAATTCAACGGGAAGAAGTTGGATGAGACTGAGGCACATTTGTTGAATTTCGGCGGTTACTGTAAGATCCAAAATGTAAAGCCGGGGGACAAGCTGGAAAAAATTTCGCACGGCATTGTGCGGACAGGCCGGGCTGGAAGCGCCGTATGCTGGATTTTGTTCTGCTTGTACATGAAACCACTCATCTGCTTTAAATACTGCCTTGTAGTTGCGACTCTCTTGCAACAAATATACGGAATTGTTTCTCGTCGTTTGATATGTATTCTGGTACTAATGTGCTATGTGTCCCAAAAGGGGTCTCTTGCAATGGCAATGTCAATTTCTTTTTCAATGGTCTGTCGATATTCACCGCCAAAGTTCCAATTTCAGAACCGTGGTAGCTCTCATAGGCATCAGCCTTGATATTGACATGAGCAAATTGCTACTCACTTTCTCGTCAGCGTTTATGTCGTAAAGATGCGTGGCTATCCCACAGCCCTTGACAGAACTGATGCAATTTATAATGTGTTACATCATTCCATTGGTTTGGTGTGATAACCCTGTTGAACTTAAAATCTTTGATTTTGTCTGAGTCGTTTATTCTACTGCTGGAATTCATCAGATGGCATAGGATTGTTCAAACACAGCTTTTTTCCTGCTTAGTTCTCGTAAAATCATTTTGCGCACAGAATAAAGAGACTAATAAACCGTACCAGATCATTTATGGAGATTTGCTCTCCTGTTTAAAGGAAATTACCTTTTGATATTGGCCGTCTAGCTTAGTTATTGTGTCGCTCCATACTGCTATTGTTTTGTGATCTTTAAATGAGCACACTTTACCATCTTCATGCACAACTTTGTCAGTTTCAATTTCCCGAAACCTTTTAACCTGAATTTTCAAGTAATCAGTTTGAACAAAATTGTTTCAAGCCTCATTCCAACTGACAGGTTCATATATTTGGCCGTTTAGCGTCCAGCCCAACCTGGTGTGGACAACATAAGGTTGACCTTTGGCAACTCGTCTGACCTCAAGTGGGGTCATTAGGTCAGGCGAGTCCCTGCCCATCAACAACAGAACCTTATGTTCATCTTTTTTCCGGCAGTGCAATCCCATTTCGATGGACCACTGATTTACATTCACCTGTCTGGCCGCTTTGCATAGATTTATGGACATTTGACTGTTACATACACCCTGGCTATGTGGATACTGCATTCACCGCTGCCATTAGATACCCTGAACCCAACAAGTTCTATTTCCACATTACACTTACTGGAAGTCATGTCATGAGATACATATTTTCTCTTTTTCGATTTGTTCCTAGTAACATTACCAACTGACTAGAGCAAAATGTGCTGGTTGAACCCGAGTCTATCAGCACAAACGTGTTGACATGTTTCCTTCCCCCTAGGGTAGAGATTTAACTGGGACGATAGTCAGTGTGACACGTTGAATACTTACCCCTGTGGCATTACTGAACATACTTATATTCACTTCCTTCACAGCAGTTTGACCTTGTGTTTCACCATTATCTCGTTTATTGTTCTCTTGGCTTACATGCAGAAGCCTACAATGTCATTGTACGGGGTACACTGCATTATATGCACATTTAAATGCCTTGTGACCATGTTATATAAAAAATGTCAAATAACCCTTTGATTCTTGAAAATTGTAATTGTTCTTGTGGTTTCATTTTCAGTGGCTGGAGCAGTGCAGTCACGGCGATTTCCATGCATGCCCTATCCCCGGCATCAGCGATGGCGAGGTTTCTGGCCAGTGCCGATTACTCCCTCTTGCATATAAATACAGAGCTTCATTATGAATGAAGAACACTTGTCAAACCAAACATTAACAGTTACTTTGCATGGTACAGTTCAGGTTAGAACAATTCGATTTTCTCCCGAACCAGTATGTACCCTATCTAGCCGGATAGCTCATCATAGCTAACTCACCTGCCAGTGATTGTATATAAAATAAACAGTTCCAGCCAAACCACCTGTACAAGCCGAGGGTCATTCTATCAAGTACCGCAACAATAAGCATACTGCATCCAAAATATATAACAAACCACATGATGACACCTACTAATCATTTTTAAAAGTCGCCAAAGAATAAAGCTCTATTTTGCTACTACCCCTGAGTCCATATTTCAACATAGGGTTTGGTTTTTGACATTTAAGTAAATACTGTCAAATTTGAGTTATTTTTTGACAATAAAGAAATGTTTACTCAAGCATGCCAGAAAAGAATGAAAGTCATTGGCATTTAAGTCAAAGACATGTTATCAAAACATAATTTTCAACCAGATTTTAAGTACAATCAGGCAAACTTGTAACTGGCATCGGCCGCTGCTTGCTGTCGATACCCCTGTTGGTTTAACCTGACAGAAAACATGTAAGCCTAACATGTCTAAAAGGTGAATATGAAAACAGAATGGTGTCAAAAGATAAAAAAATAAATAGCACAACAGGCAAGTCTATATAATCTATAAAATTATTGCCGCTAAACATTCTAACAATCTTTGAATACTAACAGCAAATTTGCAGGGCATCTCAGAGAAGAATGAAAGTCATTAACTTTTAAGTCAAGAAAATGCAATCAAAAATGATATTTCTTAACCAGATATCGAGTACAATAAAGCAAGCTTGTATCTGTCGTATACATATATATGGTAATTTTAACATTGAAATAACTGGGTACTTGCAGAAAAACATACACACTAGCAAATGATACACAAGACGCACACACTCATATATATATATATATACATATATATATATATATGTGTGTGTGTGTGTGTGTGTGTGTGTGTGTATGGGACTGACTGAAGATACAAGCTGAAGCTCAAATATGGTTTAAATTCTGCTTGTTCGATTGTCTGGTGCGTGTTGGAGATCATTGTGCCATACGTTCTCATAACGCAGCATTCTTAGTGCAGTTTATATATTGGATATATAATCAAAGCAAATAAACAAACATGGTGCATTTGTAAACCTAAGGCATCTGCTGCATAAAGCAAGGACCGTAACATAAGTCATGAGTTGCGCATAGGCCCATAATTTGAAAATCTTTTTTCCAAACCTATTCATTTCAACTATCCATAATATTACTCATTGACATATTATTCGTTTTATAACGAGGAAAAATATAAATCTATGCATTTATGATTTTCCTGAGTACTTATTATATCATGATATAGGAGACTAGAGTTAATCTAGCACTGGCACAGAAAAGAATTCCTTTAGGCCATCTCATAAAAGAATGGGTGAATTATGAGTACACATTAATGTATATAAAGCTGGTATTCAAGGGTGGTTTAACTGTTTTCTGGCATCAATGTCAGGTTATTTTCATTTTTTGTTCACTCGAAGATGAAATAGAGAACCCACAGAAGTTTTGTAATATAAGCTCCATATATATATATATATATATATATATATATATATATATATATATATATATATATATATATATATATATATATATATATATATATATATATATATATATTTATATATATACATATATATATAAAACAATAATTTCCATTGCAAATGCTAAGTAGATAATATCTGTTGATTTACAAATTGACGATAGTTTGAATGAGAAAATATTACCGCTTGTACCAATGACTATGAAAAAATGTATGAATAAAAGTGGTAGTAATAGACAAATAGATCATAGTTATATCAATAATGTCAGTCATGCAGGCTTGAAAGTCCCAAAATTTATCCCGTGCTTTACAATGAAATGCTCAAAAACAAGATGGAACACAGCCTACGTAGTATTATTTTTTATTCTGTCCGCCTTTACAATGCATTCTTTGGATTCTCCTCATTACGCAAGTCCTCATCAGGCTACAGGTCAGCGCATCCCACTGTAACTACAGGTGCAAGCGACAACTGGACAATAGACAGCACTTTCAATGTTGTGTTGGCAGATAGTTTGTGGAAAAGAAAGTTGTTTTTACTGATTTTTGCAAAAACTATTTTCGAGCGTCGCTTAGATTGTTCAGTTTTATCAATTTAGTTATTTGTTTGTTTGTTTATTTATTTATTTATTTATACATCCATTCATTCATTCCTTTATTTATTATCTCTTCCATTAAGTACTTTCGTGTCGTCCAATGTATGTGTTCAGCTTGCAGTTACAATTCTATTTCTTCATTGTTCTCTATTTTTTTTCAAAGAGAAGGCATCTGGACATCTTGAAATCCTCACTCTTGTCTTTGACATTAAAAATAGTCAGGCAGACACACAGACAGTCGGATGAGCTACTTAAGCTATCATGCAGTGCACTGGCAGGCACAGTCTTTTTCCTGTGTTATAATGGTATTTTTATTTAGTTTGATAACATAGATGTTAACATTATGCATGGGACAACCACCATGAGGCCGTATCACATGTCATTCAAGTCAAGCAGTGCGCGATTGGTATGCTGCCAACTGCAGGGCAATGCCCGAGAGCCATATGTGATGGACGAGAGCAATAGAATTCATTTGTAAATACTTCACCTTTGTGGGATTATCTGCAATGCGAATGAAATATAATTATCGAACAAAAAACTGAAACAGCATGTATTACTGGCTTCCAACAGTGATCAGGCATGGATCCTCGAAATAAAACTTGACATTTGTCACAAATTTCATCGGCAACCTCGGGGACGTGTGTTGAGGGTTTCATTTGGGGGAAGAGTACGAGCCTGACACTTTGACTTCATATCACAGTGTTATGAATTCAAAGTTAGCAGAAACTGACGATGGGTACTCAATGGTCAAACATCCTGAGTTGCCTACAAGGAAAATGTATTAGAGACGCAGGGACGTAAGGTAATTAAAACAGATAAGAATGGGAATTCGGCCAGTGTATCGGGTAGTTCAGCTGGGAAAAAAAGAAGAAATGTTGTTTGAAAATGGGCAACCAGGTCTGGTAAGACCAAGTTCCTTATACCGGCTGGGATTTTAATACCCAAGGTATTTTATTACCTAACCTTTTAGCTTCAAGGGTTCTGATGAAAGATCACAATTAAAATAGCCTTCATGGAACTGATTACCCTCGGCGCCAACAATATTTTTTCCCTCAAATCTGCAATTTGTTTGGAGACCTCGAAGTAGAACATTTTACATACAGTTTCCATATTGTTGTCAATGGAATGAAAGCGCAATTTTATCCTTCTTGAGATATTCTGGTAACATTGTCCCCTTGTGCGCCACTCATACGGCTTTCAACTAAATACTTCAAAAGTATATAGCAAGTGTAATATTAACAGGAGGAAGCTGTTTTTCAACAGGAATATGGTCCTTTATAATGTAAAACTCTGATAAAAATTTCGTTAAGCTGCGATGAATCCTTCTTGAGATATGGTTACGTCGTCCCCTTGTGCGCCACTCACACAGCCACAAAATAAATATTTTAAACTTACATAAAAAGTTTATGACTACAAAGAGGAAGCAGAGTTTTAATTGGAACCTGGTGCAAGATAAGGTGCATCTCTGACAGGGATTTCGTAAAGCTGAGATCAATAATACCGTGGCAACGTCATCAGGGTTGACGCCACACAGATGACCTTTAAATAAATACATGAAAATTTTTATATAAAGTTTAAAAATAATCGGAGGACACTATTGAAATGTTTTGAAAATCGAAATTAACTTGAGGGATAATATTTTGTATAGAATTAAAAAAGATTTCATTTTCTAATTGGGCAGGGGAGGAACATTAAAATGACGTTGTACGTATTATTGGTTGTGTAGAAGGTAAACTATATTTCATCAAAAGAAATACTCATAACATGAAGAGACAGCAATGATACAGAAAATGTTTGGCAGATTCGTGCAACTTAACACTTTCAGTGCCAAATTATAGTAAGAGTCAACAGCTTTTCTCTAGAACCATAGGCATGCTGCTACTTGAATGTAAGGCCTTTTTATGAGGAATACGAATCTGGGATCGTAATGATAATTCAGAATAATTTGATTTAAGTGGATCGACTTTCGTCGTGATTGGCAATGAAAGAGTTAGAACAAATATAGTTGGGGCCATTTAAAATATCAGAATAAAACTAGTGCTGATAGAAACAATTTAAACTCTGTGCTGAATCAAACTAAGTCCAATGATTCCAATCTGTACTTTGAAGTGTTGTCTCTCTTACAAAGAATAAAGAAAGAACAAAACAAAACAAAATCAAAAACAGAAAAAAAAAAAAAACAAACCCCCCCCCCCCAAATTTGGATACACATCTGTTACATCGCTTAACTGTCACCAACAACCAAATGTCTTGTTACTGCGTTGCTGTTTCCATAATGCTGCCATCAGGGCTTGACATTAGGAATACTGACCCCTACTTGACCCCGGACAAGCTGGAGGGAAAATGTACTTGTCCCATAGTTTTGCAGCATAGGCCCTGAATGGCAATTCATGTTCATGCAGAACTGTGTATTCTCTATATGATAGATTATTCTATAAGTAATGGGAAATTTGAAGCTCCGGTGAAGCCTTGACACATTGGTACGTAAAAGGCACCTGTTATCGCCAATCTTTTTTAAAAATTTTGTTTGATGGGTTTTATCGAAGAAATCACTTTGAATTTATTTTTATTTTATGGACAAATGTTTGCAAAACAATGGTGGTTAATCAACAGGGTCAAATGATTGTGTGACAAGGACAATTGTCACCGTGTTTCAAATAATTTCCAAGACACTGTGATACACCCAAGCTGTAATATTAGCCCTGATTATGTAAGCTTATGTCACGTGTGACCTTGCTGATCTTTGGTAGCAATATTGTAAAGACAAGTGGGTTGGATTTCAGGTGAAAACACATAGAATTTTTGAAAGGTGCTGAACGGCGTGCATTGCACCCAATGCACGCCAAGAAAAACTGTTGATCTTGGATATTCTCTATGGAACCAAAGGCATACTGATATATCAATCAAAGGAATATGAATCTGGGATCCTAATAATAATGCAGGCTAGTTAGACTTACGTGGATTGACTTTAGTCGTGATTGGCACTGAAAGAGTTAAATGCAAAATCAACAGCATTGGCATTCTGCACAAACTCTTTGTTGGAATAGGAACTACTCAACCATTGATTTTTTTCAACTGGTACTGGACTACTGTCCCTGATTTATACAGGGATCAGTTGCTCCATAGCATCTGGTTCACTCAATACATGTTTGGTAGATGGTTTTAGCCGGCAAGGATTGTATCCATTCCTGGCCCTCTCTGCCTTACTGCAACCTGTGCAGCATCAAATGTATTCTTGCCATCCAAGGTTTCGTCAAGTATGTAAATATTCACTGCACAAATATGGACAAATTGCCCTCGATGCAGATTTGGGCGAGTGTCAGCACCAAGTTACTGATCCATTGACAACAAAGTGTTCTCTGCTGAGCCTGTTTTCAGTTGTAGCATTGGCTTATAACTAGCAATATGTCCAGCTTTGACAAATTGTTTTGAACACGTGGCTTGGTGTAAGCCACTTCAAAGGCCAATGTGCTTTGGTGTCCTTTTCCTGCTACCACCATTACCACAAAAGATCCCGAGCAGTGCTTAAAACCTTGAAGCTTATATCAGTTTTATTGGCCTCACCAGATTCACCTTCCAGCAGGGCTTGACAACCATACAGGAGTCATAAGTACATGTACAGGCCATCTGGTACACAAGCTATGCCATCATCTTCACTTACAGTAAGCCCTTCACGACCTGGTTGTGCAATAATATCTCCACAGATTTTCAAGGTCACGTGACTTAATGAAAGGAATATGTACTGTGTTGGTTGATACCTAGGCATGGGAACCATTCATCTGTTTCATCAGTATTTCCTGAAGCCAACTGTGACAGTGAAACCTAAGCATACTGGGAGGGGATCAACCGTGTTTGACAACCTGGTAAGCTACTTTTAAGTGGCTGGACAAAGTCACATACCCCCGAAACTTTGGAGTGCAGCTTGTCTTTAAATGTATAGTGACGACTGACAAACGATTGTGGTAATTGAGTGCCCGACTCTTCTGCCAACATCCTATACCTATCCCAAAAATCATCAAGCTTGATCACCTGGCCTTTCTCTGCTGTATACTGTAATTCATTGCAGAACCAGACCATTGAGAGATCTGCATCTGTAATGCCAGGTTTCTCTTTCTCTGAAGATTTTGTAAAGGAGACTAGGCATGGCAAATGATACTTTGCTTTAGTTGCCATGAGATCACAAATACCTGCTAAATGAACACGAAGTAAATATTCAAATTTGGCAGCCTCTAAGATCTTGTCACTCATTTGGAATATGGTGCCTTCTCTCAGTTTTCCTGTAAGTACCTTTTGGCAGAAGCACACAAGGTCAAGTTTACTGGGTCAACTTGGTTTTGTGATGTAGCAGTGCCAGGTGTTGTTTCAGACTATGGTTGGCACATTTTTCACTGGTTCCATCCTTAGACTGAAGTGTTTGAGAGACATGTGACCCTGTATTTTACCTTTGTTCGTATATTAAGCATCACAGTTTCCATGCCAAACAATTGATATGTCATCTTTGCTGTTCAATACATCATCTAGCTGATCAACCATTTCCCTTTTTTGGACATATTTCATTTTTTTCCTACTGACTTTTGCATCCCTTGCTGCAGCTAGACCTTGCGTACCAGCTTTTCGTACTTAATCTTTATCTTTATTTTTCTTCTGGCAGAAGGTACACATTCACGTTTCTACTGCAGCAGTTCTTTTCAAACTTAGTACTGGGTGCATGGTTGGTTATCCTGCAATTCACCAACAGCACCACCTACCTATAAACATTAGTACTACATGTACCTATGCCGACCTTCAAGCTTCTAGTTACCATGAGGTTCAAAAGCTTCATCCCCTAAAATCCTGTGAGCATTATGGAAACAGTTACTGGAGCGTCAGCTTTCCCAAACCATAGGATAAAACTAAATGATAATGAAGAGCACAACTACCCCCATAACCCCCCCCCCCCCCACACACACACACACACACACACACAAACAAAATCAACACAGGTTAGAATTTAGAAACTGCTTTTTCCCCATCACATTAACCAGCACATAGAATTATTGGCAAGACTGAATGGATAAAGAAGCAGCATATGCAAAGAAACCTTTATATAAAAGATTGAAAATTTGATGAAACTATGTTATGGTCGCCAACTTTTATTTATTTATTTATTTATTTATTTATTTATTTATTTATTTATTTATTTATTTATTTATTTATTTATTTATTCATTCATTCATTTATTTATTCATCCATTCGTTCGTTCGTTCATTCATTCATTCATTTATTTATTTATTTATTTATTTATTTATTTATTTATTCTTTTATTTATTCTAGTTTTGCTGTATATGCTAAAGTATTCAAAATACAGCTGGGCAACAAAAATTTTCTGATTCAACAGGGTTGAATTATCCGAAAAAATAGCGAGGTTTAGTTATACGTTCCCATGTTACGTGTGTGCATGGCGCTGTCAATTACTATACGATCTGTGCACCTTGTGGAAAAGACGGTTAAGTCACACGGGCATCACGCATCCACAAAATTGCCCGGATGTTGGTACCTTGAAGCCCTTCAATATACCCAATCCCTTCTCATATCGCCAATATTAGTTGTGTTCATGTTGTTTTTTGGATTACAGCCACAATGTACATGACGTAAATGTGTAATTTCAGCGCCGTTCAACACATAATGCTCTGAAAATCAACAAAAAACACTCGATGAAAGGGACCATTCATTTTTCCACACACAGCTGGATACAACTTAATCGTTGGCCAGTGTAAACATTCAGATAATATGTCATTCAGATCAGTTTTTAGCTATTAAAAATGTAACCCAATTGAAAAATTAAATCCTTAAATCCAACTTTGGTTAGGAGCATTACCTGCACAGATGTAGGTGTAGGCGTATGGTATTAAACTAACAGTTAATTTAATACCATATGCAGTTCTAAAAATTAATTAGAACTCAAATAACAAGTATAGGTTTACTGCTATAACTGAGGACCTAACTGAGTCAATAAATTGATTATTAAGATCATCATTCAAAAATTGCCATTTCAATGGATAAAAATAAAACAAAATAAAATAATAACACACATCTTGAAGAGTGTAATCAGATCGATACGTGTATTGGGCGAGGCCTACCATACAATGAGAAACTAAGCCAACAAACTGTCTTTAAAGACTAGGAATATATAGGCTTTTGAAAGAAAAAATTCCTTCTGATTCGGGTGGTCCTGTGCAATATTAGACTAGAAATGGCAGAACATTTGTAGCCTCTTCCTAAGTTTACAAAAAAAAAAAATAAATAAAAAAAAAAAATAATAATAAATAATGGTCGCCGTGAATGGTAGGACTACAGCAGAAGGTGTGATGTTCGTGTAGAAATTCCCGTTGGCCTCTGGAAGTAAAGTCATATTACTCACTCAAGTTTCAATCTTGCCTTTTAATGTGTGGACTATTCCTTTTTGTTTGTGAGGGACAAGAAGACCTTATTTCGTTTTTATTTCAGAATTTTAAAAAATGAGGTAGATGAATTTCAACACAAGGTTGGTAGTGAAAGCAGAACACCCCCCCCCCCCCACACACACACACGTGTCCAGCCCAAAGACCTATAGGCCTAGGCTGTTATGCAGAGGGCAAATTGTATGGTAACCAGCGTAAAGCTGTTAAATGGAATTGGACCATGTTAACTATTCTAGAAGTAAAGGAAGGAAGAGATCCAGCTTTAGAAAAAGTAAAGTATCAATAAAATTATGACAACATAAGATAATTGGTCAGAAAAGGCTACATCATACTAGAAAAGTAGATTTGCTTCAAAGCAAATCTGTCTGCGTGCCTTCAAAAGTTGTAAATATTAAATCCTACAACCCTTTATCTTTTGGTACTGCACATTAAATTAAGCTTATAGCTGGATGCAAATTTCAAAGTCCAAATGACCGTGACCATTGACCCTTACAGGTCACGTGTAAATTGCACAGTCTTACAATACCCACAATTTAAGCCCAACATGAACTAAATCGGATAAAAACTGACTACGTTGTGGCAAGATGAAACTTTCAAAGGGCAATATGACCTTAACCTTTGCCCTTTTGAGGTTACATGTTCTTATAAAAATGTGCAGTGATGCAATACCTTCAATTTGAATCCAACATGATTAGAATTGGATGTAAATTGGTTATGACTGCCTGAAACGTTCAAAGGTCTAAGTAACCTTGACCTTTGACCTTTAAAGGCCACGTGTAAGCTTTAAAAAATGTGCAGTGTTAAAATAGCTACAATTTGTGACCAACATGATCAAAATTGGATACAAATTGGCCAAGTTATGGCTTGAAGAAAGTCACCATCAAAAGTGGCATTTGCCCTTGAAATGACCTTTGACCCCTACCTGAAGTAAACCTTGACTTCAAAAATGGCATTTTGGCCTAAAATTGACCTTTGACATTTACATGACCTTGACATTTGAGATGACTTTAGTATATAAGATATGGAGGATTTAAAACTTTAATTAGTCCTCATTTGCACAATTTTGAAAAAAAACATGACCTTACATTATAAACAGGCGACACTTCATGTATAGAAGTATAACTGTGCCAAATTTTGAATTTCTACGTGTCACATTTTTTAAATGAAATGTCGGACAAATATGCCTGTAAAGAAAGAAAGAGAGAGAGAGAGAGAGAGAGAGAGAGAGAGAGAGAGAGAGAGAGAGAGAGAGAGAGAGAGAGAGAGAGAGAGGAGAGAAAGAGAGAGACCGAGAGAGAGACCGAGAGAGGAGAGAGAGAGAGAAAGGAAGAGAGAGAAAGAAAGAAAGAATTCCTAGAAAAATATGTTTGTGTTGGCACACAGACATAATTACGTAGCTGGCCGACCACATGCAAATAGGCTATATTAACAGTATAGGTATACATTATGAAACGAGGCAGTATTTAACATCGCATGGCTAAACCAACTACTCCCTCGTCAAGTTTAGCTATTTTGACATCACATTGAACTAATGCAAAATTCATTCAAATTACTTCACCATAGGCACTCATATGTGTGCAATCTCTTTTGAGAAACTTTTGTAATAATATACATCGGCAAAATCATGACGATGTTGTTTTTAAAGGTCAGAAAAACTGGCTTGAATAGTCGATCCTTCCAGTGCGGTGCCTATGCGTTGTCCGCGGATGAAGCATGCAACAGTGAGCGTGTACAATACCATGTGACCAACTGAACTAGTGACATAGTGCACACACTTCTATCTGCGCCACAGAGAGGAACGTGTAACAAACCTCTCTAAATGTCCAGAAATTACTTATAACAAAAAAAAAATGCCTCAGGCATTCCCATTTTGGAGAAATGGGACTAGAATACTATATTTCTGTTCGAGATTAAGTGACTACATGTATATAAGAAGGTGGCCAAGTGGAAGACGATAACAATTCAAGGGCGGCTACTGTAGTTTGTGCTACAGCTAGCTGTAAAGGGTCAGCAGCATCTTCAATAAGCCAGTGTAAGGGACATCTATGACTGTGGAGGCTTCTTGTGTCATTGATGGAAAGCTTTATTTGACGTTTCGTCCAGTTTAAATACAGAGTCAAAATAGATATGTCATAGAACAAAAGAATATATCGAAATAGTGTTTCTCTTCTGGTCTGGTCTTCAGCACGCCCAGAGCAAAGTTGTTACGAAATATTTATACTAGGAAAATCTGAAGTTCAGACAACCCTTGATCTTTACATTAATCGAATGGTAGTTTCTTAAATATAAGTAGACCACGGTTAATGAACACACAAGTCAATAAAAAATGAAATCGGATAAAATTTACAACAAAACACTCACTATTTCAAAAGCTTTATTGACACCTGTTCATATTTAAGTTGACCAGCAGTGCTGCCATCTATGAAGGGCAGGAAAACTGCATATGATACTACTTCATGGTGATCTTAGATATATGTGACACCGCCTTCAGTGGGCAAGCAACAGTCGATAATTGAGTCCGGATTTCTTAACCCAGAAGGTGGATCTACTTGCAAGAAACTCGATACAAAGCCTGGGTGGTGCCATCTCCGACACACCTCCTGCATTGTTACAGCGGTCTATCTGTAGATGTTTCCAAGAAGGTGATACTACAGTACATACATACATACATACATACATACATACATACATACATACACATATACATACATACGTACCTACATGTACATACTTATATGCACACATAGATACATACATACATACATAATGTTAAGCTCACTACCTCACATCATCTTGGTCAACAATACAAAATTTTCGTTAAAGAGAAATCCAAACAACACTGAAGGTATCAGGCCTGACGCTGTAAGGAATAGCACAATGGACCCTAGCAAAAACAATAATCCATGTACGAGTATACAAGAACAATGGCTTAATTGGCCTGTTAATCGCTGAATATAAAAGTCATGCCCCAGTGGTCTTGCCTGATGTCCTGCAAGGGTGTGGGTATTTTCAAGTCAGGAGTATAATTTGCTTCTTCACATTGGTATTTGAAGATAAATATTGATGCTTTGGCAAATATGGAATCTCTTTCCTATCATTGTTGGGTTTGGAATTTATGAATGCGGATCATGTTTTTTCTGTACTATTGAAAAATACTTCAGCTACGTTGTGCTGGTTTTTTCTTATCATCTGACTCATAGTTATACTGGAGGTAGAGTGTGTTTATAATGTACCAGATTCATAAATATCACAAAAGACGACGTAAGCGCACTTTACTCTTTTGCTGTAAACTTTGTTGTATGCCAAGTCGGGAGAACTAAAAGGTGATAGGCCTACCAGATCTCTTTTTATTTTTGGCAGAAGTAATGAAATTTGTGTTTTGGATGGTTAGGCCCATACATTTTGGAAAGATTATAGTCTGTAGTTAATGAGGAATATTTCAAAGGTTGAGAGTACCGGTTTAAAACCACCAGTTGCCTTTCAGGGGCAACTGCCTGTCTCAAGCCAGGAGTGAAATTTGTTTCTTCAAATTGGTATAGGGGCTTTTTTGTCTTACGAGATCCTCTACCTGCTCTTCATTTGGTTTAAAAATCAATTTAAACAGTCTATGATGGAAAGCATTATGGCTTGATAAAGGGAACTGTCTAAGGACGTACAGACAACCAAGCCCACAATGCCCCCCTTCTCCTTTGTACAGAAGCATGGAAAGAGGTTTTAAACTGACTGATCTCAAAATGGAAATAATTGACATTAATTTCGAAGAGATGGATCGGAAGTGGGGTTGAAATGCAAAGTGACACCTGTAGCCAACATGTGATATAAGTAAGGGGTACAAATTAATAATTTATGTCTCTAGATACTCACTAGTGTTTCACAGAAATGTTTTTGTGCAAACTCTAGTAACTATATCTTCTTTTCATATATATGTAACAAGCCCTATAACAAATCTGCACAAGTCAAAGAGAAGTGATGCATATTTGGTGGGTGGTACGTGATAATGGTAAATTACAAATTAATATTCTGAGTGACTGCTAAGCAACAATAGTTTTTCCTTGCGCTGTAATGAGTCATAAAGGTTTCTCAATTTGGACAATTTTTTTTAATTTAAGTTTCTTTTGAGTGCAAATTTCACACTGTTTCAACTGTTACTCTGGACTTGGCATGCAATCATGGAAACTGCACAAAGGACAGCTGTTGGTCTAGACCAAACTTTCATCTGAACAGGTTGCTTCAATGTATTTGCTTGTAGCATGTTTGAATCACCATACTGTTTCGTGTGTGTTCCAGGGGGATAGATCCAGTGTACACTGGCTCACTGGGTTTTGTTTTTCTATTAGATTGGCTGACATACTGAGACCCACCTTTGCAAAGGTGACACCTGTCATGGGACCTGTGTCCCAATTTGGCATTCACCAATATATTCATTTCAGTTGTACATAGCACAGGCGACCGTTTATACAATTTCGTGAATATTCCTTTGTGGCCGATTTCAATTTAGATGAAAACCTGCCAAGTTATCCTCCTTCAAGTAAAAGCGTAAGAAGAAATGGCAATAGATAGTAAATGCCCTCTCCAAAAAAGGAGGTTCAAATACAATGAAAAAACTTCACCCAACTGGTTTACAAGGATGTTGCTATAATTTAAAACAGCTGAGGCATTTGTACAAGCTGCAGTGATTCTTTAAACCATATCATTGAACATTAACACACACTGCATGTAGATCCGTGTGTGAAACAGGGCTCAAGGCATTACTTTTGAAGAACAGAGAGTTGGACATTGTGAACTGTTTAAGTCGTCATAGACAACTTCACCACACACAGTTGGACCTGAACATAGACGGGATCATAATCCACACACAGTTGGACCTGAACATAGACGGGACCATAATCCAATACGTTTTCTGCATTACGACATATGTTAATAGCAGCCATGGTGCATTCTTCCTTGAATACACGCATATCATGGTGAATATATGTAACTGTTGCCTATAGAGAAGGTCAAAGATTTTAGCAGCAAAATAATTTACATGTTTTGTCTTGATACTCTCATTACATTTTTATTATTATTGAATAAGACAAGAGTGTTACTCTTTTCATATGGTATCCACATTCAAACATGAACACACAAATCAACTCACCGAGTGAACTTTAAAGCGAATGGATCTATTTTATTGCAATAAAGATGTGCTCAATCATGAAGTGATCAAATTACAAAAAAATAGTAAATTCAGTATGGTTAGATAATTGTGATACATATATGTATATCAAGGGTGAGCTCTGGTCACACTTCACATTCCATGGCAATTAAGGTCGTATAGGTGGAGCACATCTGAAATGGAAATAAATATATCCTGTTAAACTATGCTTCAGTCACACAAATGAATACCAGCTTCCAACATTTAACATGCTGCATTTTGATTTGTAATTGGTAGGTTCAATTTTTAATGGTGCTATCTAGTTGGAAATCACAGAAGTCTGGATGTTACGTATTGTGATGATGCATACGCGTTCAAGCATCAGTTCAAGTATGAATTTTTGTTCACAATAGTAAGGCCTCAATAATGCATTTTGCCACAAGATATGCACGTTTGCCTAAAAGTAACAATTTTCTTTCCCGTGAAGATCATTTTACACACTTGTTTGAGTGTATTGAAAAGTTGAGCAGATAGAAAATTGCCTCTCAAAAACTACAATAATGATGCTTAATACGTTTTTACACGCTATGCTTGTGGATGCAAGGTGGGAACTCATGCTCGATGGATCTCTCTCCACTATATTACCTGGTGCCCTCTTTACATGGTAATCCCTTACCTGGTCTCTCGGGTTCTATCCCATATGATAATGTTTAGCCCCGGCCCGCTGCTTCAATGAAGTTTGAAATCACCTCAACTGCCTTCCCAAGTATTTTTTTCCATGGGATTTTCTGTGATTCAAGGCGTGAGCTACTTATTTGACCATGTGTTACAGCAATAACTGACAATGCCAGCAGAACCACAAACAGAATCCTCAGTTGCATAGCTAACGTAAAAACTGTAACAAAAAAGCATTTCAGTGTTGGATATTTTCATTTCGATACATTCTTAGTCCACGTTTTGTTTTCATTTTTATTTACGAATTCTTATTTCTTTTTACGCTTGCCCAATTCTAATTCATGAGTGTATGCATTTTGCTGTGGGATCTTTCATGTTTGGATTTTCACTCCAAAACTTTGACATATAGACATGTAAATTGTATTGTTAAGCTCCTGACCTTAAAAATGCGGCAGATTTTATTGCGCCTAAATTCTGTGTGTTACAAAGCTCTTTACATCCACTTCAATGTGCTTATCTACCATCTTAGAGTTTTAAGTGATACTAAATGTAAGTTAGAGAATCTCTTTAGGAAGAAGTTTAATTTGTTTCTATTTTTATTTCTGTACCACATTTCTATGTTCTCTTTATATATCCCCAATATCGACTGAGTTAGTTTGAAAGAAAAGCGCTATAAATTGCATTTTCAAAAATCCATTGGAGTCCCCCCCCAAAAAGCTTTTTACATTACCTTTGGTACATCATATGTTGTTATCCTGTGTGAGCAATTAAAACTGTTACTAGTTATATTCAGAAGTATTTGACCCTTTTACCTTTATCCGCTCAATTTCATGCATAAGTACAATAAAAATAAAACTACAGTTTTATTTGTTCCCTTTTTATGTATTTATATATCAAAGATACCAAAGTGTGTGACTACACATGTAATGAGTCACTTTGAATATTTTTCAAATCTTCCAACAATTACGACCTCTTTTTTTGTAGCAACACGAAGAACTCTGCATGTTTGTACTTACCTCTGGTGCAAGAAACTCCTATTGACAAAAAAGACAGCAAACATTCACTGGTGGTCTTTCTTTGGTCGCAGTACACCTGGCAGATGACACAGGCTGTCAGGTCCCCTCACATTTCTTTTATAGATCGACGGCTAATGTATGAAATAATTCAAAAGACTTTGACAGCTAACATCTATATTTTGGTCTGACATAGCAAAGAGAGGTGCTGTTGTGCAGGTATTTCCAGCTATTGTTCATACCAATTCCCAGCAGCATTTTCTTTTAGGTATACATACAAGCACTGCCTGCTTCCCTTTCCATGTGATAAATCCATACCAATGAGTGTTTTGGGTCAGTATCATACATACAAATGAGGCATTAGTTATTCGTCAAGTTGTATATACAAAATACAGCGCAGCTTGTTTTCTTTTTTTTTTTTCTCTCTCACTTTGTTTAGGAGTGTCCAATACTGACCAGAATGAATTACTGGTATGGATTTACCATATAGAAAAGAAGACTTGCAGTACATACATGTACATGTAAATCAGGTACTCATAAGAAATTGTTGCTGGGAGTCGGTATGGACAATAGCCGGAAATACTTGTACAAGTTCATCTTTTTTTTTTCAAGGTCGGACCAAACTTCAGATGATTGCTGCCAAAGTCTTTTGAATGATTACATATATTAATTGTTGATGTATAAATATAGCGGAAGGTGCCCTGAACGAACCATTGCCATCTGACAGGTGCTTTACGACTACAAAAACGCGAACAGTGATTTATTCATTTATTTTTTTATTTATTTATTTATTTATTTATTTATTTATTTATTTATTTATTTATTTATTTATTTATTTATTTTTTTTTTTTTTATTTATTTATTTATTCATCAAATATATGTCTTCTACTTTTTAAATATTCAAACCAGTTAATTGCACAAATAACCACATTTTTTGGTATCTTTGACATGTAATTATACAAGCCAGAAAATATATAAAACTGCAGTTTTCTTATATTATGAAAATGCATTTAATGGGTAAAAATGCAATGTCTATGCGCGTCTTATCATCTCTAGTAATGGGTCACAATATACATTTGTACTCAGGATGGCTAAAGCCATGTGATGTATCATGGGAGATGTAAGAACCTCCCTAAGGGGGTTCCACTAGATTCTGTGATAATGCCATACATGGCACTTTTCTCTGAAACATGTACAGTCAGGCATGTAGAAAAATAAACAGGACAGAGTAACATGATCCCGTATATTGAAAAACAATTTAAATGGCTCTTCTAATGCTAAAGAAATGCTATGAAAGGAGGTTTTATAATGAGTAACTATATATATATAAATATATATATATATATATATATATATATATATATATATATATATATATATATATATATATATATATATATATATATATATATATATATATATATATATATATATAAATATATATAGTGAGAGAAAGGATAGAGACAGAGAGAGACACAGAGCGAGAGAGAGAGAGAGAGACAGAGAGAGAGAGACAGAGAGAGAGCATACAGGTTCATTAAATTCACTAAACGCTTTTATATATACAACACATATAAGGGTGCAAATAGCCCCCAAACACCAATTACATTTAACAATATTATGTCTTTAATCTTATTTAGAAATACAATGTTGCAGCAGAAAAAGACAGATAAATAATTTACTTAATGAAATGATAACAATGTAAGAGTAAAGAAAATAATAAGTAATACATACCATTCTAATCTCGGGTTGGTGGGGATGCATGTAGTCCAAGCAAGCCTTAAGGTGAGCTGTAGCCCAAAATGTGTTAGTAAATTAATCATAAATTTGTGTTCAATTGTTCGCTAATCTTTAGGGAACAGTCGCTACAAATAATGCCTGATTTCTTACATAAGTGGCATATGCATTTGAGGACCAACCTCATGGTGTTTTGATTTCCCAGTCGGCAAAACCTATAGTACCAGCTGTAGTAGCAACCTAAGCCCACAAAGAATGGGATGAATAACTTGTTGGGTCCTCAAAAAGCTAGTACGTACTTTATTTTGTCATTTAACAATGACTTAGTGAGCACTGTACCATCTGCACATCAGAATAGGTATTTATCTGGACTCAATCGGGAAAATGATGTCGAGGCTGATAAGTATGATCACATACTACATACTGCACATACCGCCGTAGATGTCCAACCAATGATACGTGTAAAGCTGTCACGCTTGGTTTTTTAGTTCTTTACCATTACTTTCATAACTGTTGTGATACCCTGCATACCAAAAGTAATCCTACCCATCAGCAAGGGTTGGGATACTCAAAACCTGTTGTGTCATAATCCACTGAGTGTTCCGCCCCAGGTGTCCCTCCATAAAATCCAAGGCTCAAATGTGTTTTCCAAAGTATATCATCACAGGAAAATGACAGCTTATGTGTCACATACTCAACATCCCCCTTTCTAAAGAAAAAAAAAGATAATTTATACATTGATCG
This sequence comes from Hermodice carunculata, assembly GCA_964020975.1. Taxonomy (NCBI): domain Eukaryota; kingdom Metazoa; phylum Annelida; class Polychaeta; order Eunicida; family Amphinomidae; genus Hermodice; species Hermodice carunculata. The sequence continues at coordinate 404 of CAXHWN010000149.1, read as the reverse complement.
TTCACCATATCATTATGTCTCCCCGTGCAACGGGTGGACATATTGTGTTTGCGTCCATTTCGTCGTCTTCTTCTTCTTCTTCTTCTTCTTCTTCTTCTTCTTCTTCTTCTTCTTCTTCTTCTTCTTCTTCTTCTTCTTCTTCTTCTTCTTCTTCTTCTTCTTCTTCTTCTTCTCCTCCTCGTCCTCCTCCTCCTCCTCCTCCTCCTCCTCCTCCTCCTTCTTCTTCTTCTTCTTCTTCTTCTTCTTCTTCTTCTTCTTCTTCAACACATTGTTGTGCGCGTTGTGTACGGGATAACTTGGGAAGTCGAAATTTTTTCCCCATGCAACGGATGGACATATTGTGTTTGCGTCCATTTCGTCTTCTTCTTCTTCTTCTTCTTCTTCTTCTTCTTCTTCTTCTTCTT
>CAXHWN010000148.1:632284-726343 GCA_964020975.1 Hermodice carunculata | reverse complement strand
AGAAGGTTGATACAGCCTTGATGCCATAGGCTAGCTGTAAAGGTACAAATGTTACTGGGTATTCAGGAAGGTCGATGCAGCCGTGTTGCCGTAGGATGAGTATTAACACACGAGTGTTACTGGGTCGAATAGAAGTTTGATACAGCCATGATGTCGTACGGTAGGTGTTGAAATATAAGTATTACTGGGTATTCAGGACGGTTGATGCAGCCGTGAAGTCGTAGGCTAGGTATTAACGTACAAGTGTTATTGGGTATTAAGGAAGCTGGCAACATTTAGATTATATTTCTTCCATTTCGTCACTTTTGTGACAGTTTGTCGCACAGGCAAGTAACAAACTTATCGCCAGGTTTGGGGACAGGGTTCAGAAGTAAGTTTCATGCTTTGGACCGTAATGGATACCCATCCTAGAGACATTTTGTAGGGTCCCTCTGACCCCCATTTCTTCTACCAAGCCTTGGCGATATGATGCCAAGCTAACGAAAAACCTCAAAGGCTGCCCATCTACCCAGTCTAATAATAATGATACGCAATCATTAAGACAGCACTTGGGTTAACTGGTTAATGTGCCTGTCTTACTTTCTGTTGAAAATGAGCTTTATCAAATCAACATGTAAACCATCTAATTCCGCCTGTGACAATGGTGTTTATGCACGTCTCTTGTCTTGAGAACCGTCTGCAGAGTAAAAGTAGGTAAAGATTTGGTAATTAATATAGTAAGAGAAAGTGACAATAGAGCATGGAAGGTATATAGTCAGGGATTGGATCACTGGCTTCTTTACACACACATTGACTGTCTGATATCTTGAAATTAGGGTAAAAAATGAGGGTTAACTTCACCATTATATGTCAAGCAGCGACATCGGCGAGAATTGAGTTGTGATTATTGTGGGGTGAACAAACATTAACTGTTTTATGTTTCATATATATATATATATATATATATATATATATATATATATATATATATATATATATATATATATATATATATGTGTGTGTGTGTGTGTGTGTGTGTGTGACACTGTGTGTGTGTTTTTGTGAATGTACATATACGGCACGTCTCGTTAAATATATTTCATTTAAATGCTTTTGACAGAGACACACGGGAACATAGGCAATATGTCTGCAGCAGAGAGAGAATGCCTGAGTTTCATGTTCACGTGTGGGTCAGGGGAATGTATCTGGGATTCGTATTTGTGTAATGATCACAGAGATTGCCACGATGGGTCAGACGAATGGATTTGCCAGAATATGGGTTAGAACACAGTCATTTCCCTTGTTTTTTGGACTCAACTATAATTTAACGAATATCAAACGCAGAGGGATCAGGATTGGAACCATACGTGTTTGTGTATCTATTGTTTAAACAGGATTTTTAATGATTTAATTGCCTTGTGTACGATTTGATTTACAAATTTTGTTTAATTTGATATATTACGAAGAGGAAAATGTGTTCAGAATGAATATACTTTTTCATTTTGATAAACGGCTTAGCGGGTTTTTAAAAGAACTAGATGAGAAAAGAACTGAAAGCACAAATACTGTATTTGTCCTTGAAAATATCAGTAAGTAAAAATTAGGCCCTTACTCCTAAATATTCATTTTATTATATCTATTGTTTGCAATAAAATATTAAACATCAACAATTTGCAGGTTCAAGCGAGTTTCCTTGCGGAGATGGAAGTCATATTCACGTTTCTTTATACTGTGATTACAAGTTTGATTGCACAAACAATGCTGACGAAAGTGGCTGCAGTAAGTTATTTACCACATATAACTAGACTTTTGCGGTCTGTTACCAATAAAAGTCTCAATGAATATTAAACAATTTTCACATTAATGTCTTTATGGAAGCTGAAACTGAGCATTTTGGTCTATCCTTTAATTGTTTGTTTTCAGCTTTTGTGTTCAGACACTTTTCACATGATGTTTGACCGTTTAAAAATGGAGTCTCTTGTTCTCTGCATTTTCGTATATTAGAAATGAACTCAACTTATCGAGATATTTGCTTTTTATATGAGCTTTTTAAGTCACAAGGATATATATGAGATTTTATCTACCAGTTGATAACTTGCTGGCTTCAATTGCCATATCATTTAATGCATTATTCATCCAAAAATGTCATATTTTTACGTTTATTTTATTTATTGATTTTTTTTTTTTGGGGGGGGGAGAGAATTAAGCATACATGTGCACACATATTTAAATCTAAGTGTGATGACTAGAGTAATGTATTCACTGACAGTCATGGTTTCTTGTAAATGACACAATGAACGCTAGTTGTTTTCTTTAAATTTCTTATATAAGGACGGTAACTTACATTGCTGACTGGCTCATAAGGAAAATGATTGCCTGATCTTACCAAACTGCTTATACGTTAATAATGGCATATCTTTCCGCAGATTGAACCCTAAGGTTAATGGATACTAATTGAATCATGAACTTTTTAATGTGAGCAAAATACACTTTGCAGTTATAGAATCTGTACATGGCCTAATAATGGAGCATGTGTGAAGTAGAAACAAATGCGATAAGCACTTGTTACTGTGGTATGCTTTTACCGTTTCCTCTTGAATTCAACAGCCATCTGTGACGTGAACTGGGTGTTCAGCGCTCGCTTTATATCTGAGGCAACGTAATATGTTTTAACAAAACTTTCAGCTTTGGAGCAGGTTTAATGTGACTAACAGACAGGTTTCTTCCGTTTAAGGATAATTCTTTAAATATATTTTATAGCTGGTCACCGTATCATGTACCATACCTGTTTCCTTTGTCAACAAGTTATCTATGGTTTGTGACCCCATATAAGTCTTCATTTCAGTATTGTATATTTCAACTGGCAATTGTAAGTGGGCCGCTTACTAGTGTATTTCTTTTAATCTTTTTATGTACATGTCATGTTTCATTATTTTAGGAAAGCATTCCATTGCGTTTTTGTGATCGCTCTGTTGTATATTTACATGCTTGTACAAAATGTATGTTACGTTATGTATGTAGTGCATTCCTGTTTATAATGTTTAAGGTTGCCGATCTATATCTTGCTTTTACTGCCTGCATTCAAGACTATAACGTTTGTTACTTTTGTCTTCATTTTGATTATACTTTTGTGGGTTCTGTTTGCGTTCTCAGGCCTATATGTTTTCTCTATCCAATATTCCATGTTTCATGTGGTTTTGTGAACAACTCACACACACACACACACACACACACACACACACACACACACACACACACACACACACACACACACACATATATATATGGGGCATCTACAAGGTGGATTTCAGTAACCTATCGGCTAGGGGCATGACCTACATACATTTTTGTTGAAGTTTATCGAACGTGTAATGCCTCGGAGTATCGTTGTCAAGATAACAGATGTATCCCGGCATCAAAACGGTGTAATTTTGAATTGGATTGTGCAGATGGATCTGATGAGGAAAAATGTGGTAAGTCCGTACTCTTGTCTCAAGTGGGAACGCGTCTGATTCCTAAAACTGAAAGTATATCTGAATATGAAAACATTGGAGCCCCCAACGTTGTGTTGACAACTTTGCGTGAAAAAAAAACATTGAATACGGAACAAAGGAGTTATTAAATTGCCTTTTCGTGTGTCAAGTACAGAACACCATAGTTCAAGTTTAATTTTAGAGAGAAGCGCACATATAAACACGAAAGAGTAGGAAGAGAGAGAGACAGAGAGAGAGAGAGAGAGAGAGAGAGAGAGAGATAGAGAGAGAGAGGGAGAGAGAGCACATAAATACACTCTTTCCTCTGTACTTATGACTGAGGAACACTTTGTAAAAACATACATGCATGCATGCATGCTACATACATACATACATACATACATACATACATACATACATACATACATACATACATACATACATACATACATACACATGCATATACCCGCGTCTGTTTCCATGATGCAACGAATTTTCTCAAAATAATGTTCATGTTGTTGAAAGATTGTACTTACTCTCAAAATATTTGTTCACGGTTTTCAAAAGTACTGTTAGCACCCTGTCGTGTAGTTAATAATTCAGAAAGCCTTGAACAAAAGGCAAGTAACATAATAATTGTTAATGCCCATTTACTGTCTATAACTTTACACCACGATTAGACTCTAATCAAACTACAGGCTTATGGAATATCAACCCAAGATCTTGCTTTGAAAGCATTCTGCCCCCAAAAAACATCCCAGTTGCTCAGAATTGAAAATTGACAGAGAGAATCGCCTCAACGTGAAAGGGGTATTTCAGGAATCTGTTCCAGAGGCTGCCAAATTCAATGTCTACATCAAAGACTCCTTTATTTTGCAAGAAAGATAATCATTACGCTCTTTGCCGATTACAATAGGTTGAGTGTGATTTGGAAAAAAAAAACCCTTACAGGACATCAATTAGATGTAACTTTAGCAACAGAACGGTTTTCAAAAATTTTCATTGAAGCTAATGTGCATAAGTTTCAGCCGATACATATTGGTTTATAGGCTCACCAAGCTTACTCAAGATCGTGACAGAATTGTGACAGGGAAAATGTTACAAGGAAAGAAAATTTACTCCAGAAATTTTGACAGCACTTTGGTGTACAAATGGGCATGGGATATATAATTTTTTTTTTTTTTTTACCTTTTTTACCTTTTTTTTCACCTTTTTTTTTGTTTCTTTCTTTTTGCTTTGTAAAAAAATTATTGACAGTATGTTTTATGTTTGATACATGCTGAAAAAATCGTCGTTTTCTTAAAACAGAGGGAAAGTATCATAAAAAAAGTAAGTCTTGGAAAAATTATTTTCAAGTTCAATATATGGTGCTTTTTGACAAGAAAATCTACACATGTAAGTGAGGGCTGTTCCAGGAAGTAAGGGTAGGGGGAGGGGCAGTGACCTCAATGTCCCGAGGCTGGATGTAAATATAAAATTCCGTGTATGGGGGACAGGGGCATTCCTAAGTTAACATGTCTACAGAATGGGGGTGTCAGCAAACATGCATGTCCTGTATAGAGGGAAAAGGTACAATATCTTGATGTCCGGGATAGGATTGCCTCTTAAATGCGAAAATTACACTTGTGATATCAAAAATTAAATCCTTATGGACAGATATTAGTACGTACATATTTCAAGTCATGACACGCCCAAGTTAAACATTCGACGTTTTCCTGGGCGTTCGATTGTCAATGGAGTACACAGATTTGCTTTACATATACACATTTGATGCATGCAGTATCTGGCTTTTATGACTGCATTTTCACAGATGTGTCTGGAAACCACAGTACTTGACTGATAGATCCTTATTTTGAATATGTTGTGTTAAACTTCTCTAGTTGATTTAAAGACATTTTATTTTTAACAATAAACAAAGACAATCCAAGTTACAATCAACATATTGGAAAAGGACTAAGCCATATATTAACCCCTTTTGCAGAAGATAAATGACCAATACACAGGACAACTGACGCACAAGTGCTGCACGATCAGATATGCCGGTTGCCTGATGCACCAATCATGGTAATCAGCTGCCGAGTCATGGATGTCAGACAGCAGTGCGCATGCTACATTAGCTGTCACACCTTAGAAGTTTAGGGAATAGTGTGACGTGGTGGAATCTATCGCACTGTTGCTGTAGCAGTTTGACAGTCTTAATAAGCTCTCCATCTAAGTATGATGTTTTACTACAACTCAGCCCTTTTACCTTTGAAGATTAAAACTGGAACTGTTTTGCAGTGAATCAACTCTTATGCCTTGCATCCTGAAAAATGAAAACTGTTTTACTATACATTTCTGCAATTTATATCATTTGAACTTTACCCGTTTGCCTTTAAGCCCTACCCCATTATTCTTTACGTTAAAGTAGCCATTTTGGTAGACAAAGGGCAGTATAATACGTTTTCAATATTTTCTTCTTCAGGCGTTTTCGGTCTGCAATCAAAGGCATATGGCCTTCCATTTCAACTATTACAAGTGAACGTATGAAAAAATGTAGGAAGTTCCAAAGCAAGATATAAGATATAAGTTGAAATTTTGATTTGCCTTGATCAGAAATTCCCTTTGTTGTCTTTTTCCTGAAAAAAGAAAACCCAAGGCCAATTCATTTTAAAAGATATTTGCAGGAAACATAACATGCCGCATTGAAACTCAAAATGATAATAATTCTTTTGGTTCATTCTGTTAGACTCAGTGTGTGTGTGTGTGTGTGTGTGTGTGTGTGTGTGTGTGTGTGTGTGTGTGTGTGTGTGTGTGTGTGTGTGTGTGTGTGTGTGTGTGTGTGTGTGTGTGCGCTTGGGTGTATGTCTTTGTGTGTTGATTTCCTTTTTAACCAGTTCTTTAATGAATAAGGGTCTTTGAGTGACTTGTTGAAATATTGGAAAGTTTCTACGTTGGAATATACCTCCTTTATCTCCAACAAAGTCCCATTTTTAGACACGAAAAGAAGAAAGTTTTGAACCTTTGACTGACAATTGCTTTTCGACAATATAAACATATGTGTATATATATATATATATATATATATATATATATATATATATATATATATATATATATATATATATATATATATATATATATGTATGTATGTATGTATGTGTGTGTGTATGTATGTATGTATGTATGTATGTATGTATGTATGTATAATTGTGTACGCAAATATAGATGTTTACATAACTCGTCATCAGAATTTAAGCACAAAGACAGCTTGTATGCAATTTATAATTTCTTTGTAGGCAGGGAAACATCACAAAGTGTGCATTTTTAAAGCCAATTCAAAAGATCATTATTTGTCTAATAATTACGTCCGGGTCCGGAGTAGGCTTATATTTGCAACTACAAACGAACAAATATTCACCAGTATTTGATAACTTAACTGTAAAAAATGATGGGGAACATAGCAAAACAAAAAAAAAAAAACAAAAAGAAAAAAAGGGGGGAAACGAGAACAACCATAACAACAACAAAAAATAACAAAAACAAAAACAAGAACAAAAAAAAAAAAAAGAAAAAAATAACAAAAACAAAAACAAGAACAAAAATAAATGAAATAAAAACAGAAAACAAAAAACAAAACAAAAACAAACAAACAAACAAAAACACAAAAAAAGAAGAAAAAGGAAACACACAAACACACACACAAACAAACAAACAAACAATCAAACACACATTTCAATTGTGGTTTCATTGTTTTCGCTTTCATGAGTTTTGTTGAATAAATTTGAGATTTTAGGCACAAGGCCAAGAATAATCAGATGTTCTTTTTTCATTACAAATCAAGATGAAATGAGAGGTGAAATACATGGCCTTGGCTTTGCTCGTGCGCTTGCTACCGGATGCAAAGACATTCTCTTTTGACAAGTATTTTTCAGGAATCAAAAAACTTTTGGTTATTACGAGAAACATTTTTATTGTGAGAAAGAGTTTTTTAGTTATAACCAGAAAAATTTGGTTATGCCGAAAAACTTTCTGTTATAACGAAAGGTTTTTTAGTTATAACCAGAACACTTATGGTTATAAAGAAAAGCATTTTAGTTATAACGAAAAGGGTTTAGTTATTACGAAAAAGCTTTTGGCTATAACGAAAGTTTTTTTAGCTATAACGAGAAAACTTTTTAATATCACGGAACCTCTGTAGTTATGACAAGAAGACTGTATGTTATAGAGCAAAGATTTGTTTGTTTGTTTGGTTTTTGTGTGTGTGTGTGTGTGTGTGTGTGTGTTTTTTTTTTTTTTTTTTTTTTGGTTTTAACGTGAAAACTTTTGGTTATAACGGAAAGTGTTTTAGTTACGACGACAAGATATTAAGGTGTAACGAAAAGTTTTAGTTGCATCAACAAGTTTTTTCAATAATAACGAGAAAAATATTTTGGTTATATTGAAGAGCTTTTCGTTATAACGTGAAAACCTTTGGTTTTAAGAAAAGTTGTGTGTGTGTGTGTGTGTGTGTGTGTGTGTGTGTGTGTGTGTGTGTGTGAATGGTGGTAATACGTTTCCGTGCTAATCATAATTAACTGATGAGGAAAAAGTGTTCTGCGTTAATGCAATAATGCAACTGTTTCTCTATTTTATTAATAATCCTTTTCAATTTTTGGTGGTCTCATGTCATTGAAATAGGGATTTACAAAGATTGAAAACAACTTCAAGACCTTCCCTTTTGATATGTGTTCAGTGACTACAAGTCGGCTTACTCCACCATCGTAGGAAAGCAAAAATCTTTCCACACTTCACGCAGGCCGTTAAAGAGTCTTTGCCATTAACGTATTTAAAACCCAAATAGGGTATTAGGGCAGTATATCAAGGATCTATTTTCACTGCATCAGAACACAACCAACTTTGCATAAGGGCAACTGACTTGTTATTCCATTGCACCATGCTATAAAACATGGTCTGTTCTCCAATTTTGGCTCTGTTCAAATAGTCTAAGGATAACCATACTATTTGTTGGGAAATTGCTTAAATCTGCCAGTTTTCACAGAAATAGATTGATGCTTTTTGTAACGTGACGTTATTGTTAGACATATAGTTGCACACTTTTTCCAGATAAATATGATGTAGCTGTTGCATTTATTTGCTATGATGGTTCGTCTATTCCTCGGAGATATATGTGTGACGGCGTAGCAAGTTGCCCGAATAACCCACCAGAGGATGAGGACTATGAAATGTGTAAGTTTAGTTAAAAGTCCCTCAATAGACATAAATACGGAATTGTTTATCTCGATATGTGGTACGCAGCCTATCCATATATATATATATATATATATATATATATATATATGTATATATAAACATAAGTAGTAATAGTAGAAGTAGTTGTAGTAGTAGTAGTAGTAGTAGTAGTAGTAGTAGTAGTAGTAGTAGTAGTAGTAGTAGTAGTAGTAGTAGTAGTAGTAGTAGTAGTAGTAGTACTACTACTACTACTACTACTACTACTGTTATTATTATTATTATGATATGGCCGCACAGAAATCCACAAATATGCACTTCTTTTTTATCTGGGTAGATGTAAATTTCCTGGTGGTTAGATTTCGATCAAAATAATAGATTAACTCAACAAATATGTTTCCACACATGATTTTACTGGGGGGGGGGGGGGGGGAGGGAGCTAGATGTCTAGTGCAGATAGAATTCCTAATAATGCACTTGTTTTTGACACTCAAATATCATTATAAGTAACCCTAGTCTATCTTGTCTAAAAATTTCGGAATTTTATTCGTTCTTTTGTTTCCTGGCATATGTAAACTATGAATTTATGTGAATCGTTTACTATCATACAACAATAAAAGTTAGAATTACACTAACTATTTTTTTGTTTGTTTGTTTGTTTGTTTGTTTGTTTGTTTGTTTGTTTTTGTTTGTTTTTTTGTCCTTTGTTTTTTGTTTTTTTTTCTGTTTTTTTTTGGGGGGGTTGTTTTGGGGGTTTTTTCTTTTTGTTTTTTTTTTTGTTTTTTCTTTTGTATGACCAACGTGCATTGTTAACATATTTAACAGTTTCACTGCAGTGTTTTCATATACGTTACCTGTAAACTATAATTCGGTCTTTTGCCTACATTTGTTTATTATTCCTGCTAGTTGTTTGCATTTATATATTGTGGAGTAAGTGGTAGCTGTACATTCCAGCTCTTGGAAAAGTATAATTATCTTATCCAGTACATTTGCAATAGATTTTAAAGGTAGCAATTATGCATTCATATATTTCAGGTCAAGGCACGAGGTCATCTGGGTACCAGTGCAAGTCGGTTGGATATAAGATTGATGGCTCCATGGTTTGTCTCTATGATATCGATTTCCTTGGAAACTACAAAGGATGTCGTGATGGATCACATTTGGAGAACTGTGGTACGAAACAAAATACTGGAAGGCACTTTGTTGTTGGTAGTATATTCACATATACTCAGGCGGAAGGCACTCGTGTGCCGATTATCGCAATTATCAGGAGTTAGGATTCAGATAACGTAATGTGCAAGCAGGTCTCATGGAAATTATGTGTGTGTGTGTGTGTGTATATATAGATATGTATATATATGTATATACATGTATATGTATATATACATAGATATATATATATAGATATATATATACATTAGTTAGAATAATAAACTAAAATATATATCAAAATGAAAGGACCTGTTAATTTTCATATAAAAATTAATGAATAAATAAATAAACAAAGAATGAATGAATGAATGAATGGATGAATGAATGAATGAACGAACAGACGAACAAACAAACAAACAAAGAAATGAATACAAAATAATAAAATGCGATGATACAGCAGGAGAGGCGGTATGCTGCATTCTAGCATTATTTGAATTTCCGTGTGTTCTGTATATGATTTAGACTTAATTTCTGCCACAAATCAAATAATAAGTAACATTCATTGCACAACACTAGTAAGCACACAGCTACTGTATCTAAAATGGAGGTGGGAGTATTACTCTGTACCCATCACTGATTTTGATTGTTTCTCCATATTGCTGCTTTTTTAAATGAAATTCACATCCCGTGTGTGAATCCTCTTCAAATTGATGTGTGATGTGTTTTTTGTGTTCATTTGTTATGTTTGTTCACAGGTAATGGGCGCCTGTGGTTATATATATATATATATATATATAATGGGCGCCTGTGGTTATATATATATATATATATATATATATATATATATATATATATACGTATACATGTATATATGAATATATATATATATATATGTATATATACATGTATATATATGAATATATATATATATATATATATATATATATATATATATATATATATATATATATATATATATATATATATATATATATATATATATATAAATATATGATAGAGCCCACCGTTGGGATAGATGATATAGGTGCGAGAGTATAGCTATATACTTTTCGTCAAAATTATTGGTAAAACTTTTTCGAACATAATGTTGTAGTACCGGTGTTTGTTGATTTTCAACAAATGGTTGCATTTTCATAATTAGCAACAAAAGTAGAGGTTTACCATGGGATACCACTGCAGGTGCACGTAGCGTTCTTTTTTCCTGTAGATTGCAATCTAGAGCAACGTTAAACGGCCTTTCTTTTATTAAGGTACTTCGAGTGATTTTATTCTAGTTATTTTTTTCTTGGATTTTTCTTTCCTGTTTTTATTTTTGCTTTTCACTGGGCGGGAGGGAGGGGGGGGGCTTAAATTTTATGGCATAAAGCCAGTGGCTTTAAAATGGCAGACAGGCACTTGCGAGTACTCGCAAAATATAATGGTGTTTGGTTTTGGTTGAGACCATGAAGCTCAGAGTACGGATACCTGTAAAAATAATAGCCAATGTTGAAGATTTCTACTGAATATATTCTACCCAAGTGTGAGTTTTGTGGGCTGCATAAAAAAAATTGTGGATGCCAACAGTGCACAAAATTGGATGTGGAGACGAGCTTGTATCGTAGTGCACAATTGCATTTAGGAGCATACAAAATGCAAGGTTTACATTGCAGGTTTTATCGCAACTGTATTTTGCAGCCGATTTCACTTGCCCAAAGCTGTACGCAAAGTGCCCTGGAAGTTACTGTATACCTGTTAGTAAAGTCTGTGATGAAAATTGGGATTGCCTTGAGAGACAGGATGAATTTGACTGCGGTGAGTTTACCAAGGCGTAATATATAAACAATAAGTTAATCACAATTCTCTCTTTCTTTCTTTCTTTCTTTCGTTCTTTCTTTTTTCTTTAACAGCAATTTTGTTCAACAGTTTTCTCGAACACTATTAAAATTGGAAACTCCAAACTTGCCATGATTATAGCTCCAGACGTGCAGTCATGTGTTTTCATGAAAAGGGATGATGATGTTAAAAATGATGCAAATTGGGGCCAATCATAATTTAAGTCTTGAATATCTCCAAAACTATTATAGGTACTAAGGAACCATTTCAACGTCAATTTACATGTTTTTAATGCGGCTGTTTTCTTTTAGCCATAGCCATGTTGGACCCAAATTGTAGGTATTGCAACACTGCATATTTCTGTACTTTACATGTTACCATTAAAGGTCAAAGGTCAAGTTCATTTGGACCTTTGAAATTTTCATTCAGCCATAACTCTGTCAATTTCCATCCAATTTTAACCATGTTGGACTCAAATTGTAAATATTGCCAGATTTCGTATTTTTGTAATTTTTAGGTGACTTCCTAAGGCCAAAGGTCAAGTTCCTTTGTATCTTTGAAATTTTCATCCAACCATAACTCTGTGACTATCCTCAGAAAATACTTAAATCAGACATATTACCCCTTCCCCTCTCCCCAATGGTAACTGTTTCCGAACCAGGCTGATATGCAACCAGAGATGATTTTACTCTAAAAGCCTGGCCTCCACACCTATCAGGACACAGGTAATGTCGCCAGTGCTATGGGCCTACCCTTCAATCCCCGGGCAGACTGGCTGTGTTGGTACAGTAAACTTTAGCATAGTGCTACAAAGCGGGGGTGGGGTCCATACTGGTGTACTGGGCATTTTTATTTGCCAAATGTACGTACTAGTAGTTGTTTTTAATTGCCATACTTCGTACCAACCATCATTTGTACATTTTCGTATTTTCTGTACCTTGTAGTAGGGCAAAACAACTACTTATACCAGCGTATTTAGGGCTGCCTTACCCCCACCCTCTTCCCGAAGCATGCTACATAGTCTGGAACTTCCTTGCTGTGACTTCCCATCACAGTATGCTAGTGCTGACTGAGATGTGCCACACAGGAGGGCATCATCATCATCATCATCATCATCATCATCATCATCATCATCATCATCATCATCATCATCATCATCATCATCATCATCATCATCATCATCATCATCATCATCATCATCATCATTTCAACTGCAATTGATAGTTTAGTGACATACCAGCATCCATTGAAATATGAACAAAAATTTAACATGTCTTTGTAACGGGAGATTCAGATCAACTATCAGAAATCACTCAAGCACAGATCCAAACTCTCTGTAATGACCAACTAGAATATGGAAGGATTTTGGTCAGGGTCAGTGGGTAAATTGGAGCAGGCAGAGCTCGCAGGGATCAGCAGGAACATTTGCTCATCAGTTTAATATCTATAACATTGTTTCGTAATCAGTGTAAACAATTGCCCACTTTCAAGAATGATTCAACTTATTTCCTCCACATTCGGCCTGTGCACACTTGCAACTTACATTCGCCATACCTGTAATAGGTTGCTGAACGTCGATTGTCAATCATGTACATATACCATGGTATAAAGTTTTGTTAAGAGCTATGTGAAGTAGGATGTTGCCTGTGGGAACTTACAAGTTAAGGTTGCTGACACATTCAGGTCGGTCACACTCAATACTTAAACACACAAATCCCTGTAAGCGCTTTGTTGTAAACTTGAATTTTATGTACGACAGTGGATTAGGTGAGCCTAATTGTTGATATAAGCAGAAATTGTTACGTAAATGTTTTTATGTTCTTGTTAATAGTGAAACTCAAATACATGCACTTGTAAATAAATGTATACCAGTGTATACATGTTCCACTTGTTGCAGTTATTTTATGCCGTAGATTTATAAAGCATGGGAATCTGGTATTGATATAGAAATTAGACCTCACAGTATAAACGGGTTAAGCATCATATTTACATATCATATTAAACATTGAGCAAAGTAGGGCCAATTCCAATTTTAGAAGCTCTGTACCATCCAACCTACTACAGATAGACTCAAAGTTAGAAATATTATGAACAGGTTTGTTTCACGTGCGGATCTAATGGACCGTGAACAAAAACTGTGGCATTTAAAATTAGTTTGTCAGCAGCACTCGAACAATTTATAAATTGAATATCTCCCAAACTGTTATGAATAGAGGTGTCAATCTCACTTCAGTTTATAGATTTGTGACATAGCTACACCCAATGAACCATCAACCAAAGTTGTAGCATTTTGTTAATGCAAATTAGGTTAATACACAAGATAAAAACTTTGAAACTCTTTCACATAGATGTGTCATTCCAACTTCAATGTGTTTGTAACAAAGCCACATCAAATGCAACATGAACCAAGGTTGTAGTATTTTACTTTATGCAAATGAAGTGAACACACAAAATATAAACCTTGAATAACTTAAAAACTACTCTAGACTAAGGTGCCATTCAAACTTCAGTTGATGGCTTCTTAGGGTGGTTGTACCCATTGAACCATGATTCAAAGTTTTGGCAGTTTGATTAATGCAAACTAGGCAAATACACAAAATTTAAATCTTGAATAGCTTCAAAAAAAAAGAGAGATTGCGGTGCCTTTCTAAATTCAATTTATAGGTTTTGACATAGCTGCATGAAACAGAAACTGTTGTGGGAGTTTAATTTATATTGAAGAGGTAATATTTAAAAGGTTTCTAAGTATACAGACTGAATTGCTGACAAGCAAATCATTTTTTCTAGTCTTAGGACTAGTTCCGTGTTCTACCATGTGATGCCCTTATACTTCAATATGTATTTCTTTGTTTTTTCGTGTTCTTCATATTTGAAACATGTTTTATTTTTCATATTTTTTACTTTAACTTGTTTAATATTCTAATAACTCTGTACAGTGAGCAGTATCTGTGGTATTTATTTAAGAACTAGTCTGCTGAATTCGTGTACCCATTGGAGCAGCAAATGGATTTTGCACAAAGCTGCTAAACTGTTTAAGACAATGTTTTTTTAATTAAGGCAACTTGATGTCAGCTGTAAATGTCAAATATGCATATTGCCATTTTGATTAATATGATTCCTATTTGTTTTATCTTATAGATAATTACAAATGTGAAGGCATGTACCGATGTAAAAAACAAAAGAACTGCATCAATTTAGAGCAGGTGTGTGACAAAGCTATAGAATGTACACACGGAGATGACGAGGAGCTCTGTAACATTACATGTCCTGACCAATGTTCTTGTAAAAGGGCTGATTTCGACTGCAGTAATATAAGTTCATCCAACATGTCATCATTACTTGTGAGCTTGGGTGCTGATGTCAGAAGAATAGTTGCTACTTACAACAATATAAAAAAGCTTGGTTACGTCTGGAAATATATTTACCTCTTTGATTTGAACCTATCACATAATAATATTTCGAACGTGTTGCCTGGGGTATTCTCCTATGCAAGGAATCTTCGCAATCTTGATATCAGTTACAATTGTCTTTTGAACCTAGTCAAGGATACTTTCTCGGGGCTGCATCGACTTGACAATTTAAACATTGAAGGCAACCCATTCTTAGCGGTGATGGAAAAAGGAGCTTTCAATGGACTAAAGTCATTGCAAAATTTAAAACTTATTAACCACTCATTAGGAACACTGCAAAATGGACAGTTTCTTGGCATGACATATTTAAAGAGACTATATTTAAAATGGAACAAAATACACACCATAGAGGTCGCCGCATTCCATAACTTATGTCAAGTGGAAGAGTTGGATATATCTGGCAATGAAATAGTTCACTTTGATAAATTTATGTTCTCTCAGTTGAGACACTTGAGAACATTGATTAGTTCTTATTATAGATTTTGTTGCATTGCACCTAATTCAATTAAAAAATGTCTGCCGAAGGCCGATGTGTTTTCAAGCTGCTCTGATCTGATGGCTAATGAAACGCTAAGAATTTTGCTGTGGATTACTGGATTTATTTGTCTCCTTGGGAATTGTCTTGTTATTGTTTTCCGAGCCAGGTCCAACGCACAGAATAAAATTCATTCATTTTTCATATCAAACTTAGGCGCGGCAGATATGCTTATGAGTGTTTATCTTTTGACTATAGCAGGCGCGGATTTTGCATATAGAGGGCGTTATATTGAAGAAGACAAAAGGTGGCGTGCATCGGCAGTTTGCAGCTTGGCGGGGATAGCAGCAATAACTTCAGCTCTCGGATCGCTGCTTATGCTTCTGGCTATAACCTTGAATATATTTCATGTCATAATATTTCCATTTAGTAGCTACAGATTACAAAAGAAAGAGGCCACCGTTATGGTTGTGGTTGTATGGACTCTGGCCGTCTTAATTGCTATGTTACCCGTTCTATATTACCCTCACTTTATGGGGAAATACTATGGACGGTCCACAGTCTGCCTACCACTTCATATTACTTCTGAAAAATACACAGGGTGGCTGTATTCCTTCTTTTCTTTGTCCGTGATTCCAACATTTGCCACTGTTATTCTGCTGATATCTTACACTTGGATGTACCTTTCTATTGAAAAAGCCAGTGCTTCTGCAGGCAAGAAGGTACATAATGTCCGCGTATTCCGTCAAATGGCATTAATTATTGCGACAGATGTATGCTGCTGGGTACCAATCTGTGTTCTTGGTAAGACTTTTCTGCGCTTATATATATATATATATATATATATATATATATATATATAATATATATATATATATATATATATATATATATAATTAATCTGCTTTTTTGCATTTATAACAATTTTTCTTTGTAAGTGAACGGGACGGCTGTGTTAGTTTCGTTGGAAGCCAACCTTGCATACAAAGAATACCGATTCCACATATGAATATTCTATGTGAGCATGTTTGATGTACAGAAAGGTAGAATGCCATGATGCTTCACAATTTTTTGTGATTATCAATTTTAAGCATGTTTATTCGAAATAGACAGACACAATATATATGTATATGTATATATATATATAAATATATATATATATATATATATATATATATATATATATATATATTTATATATGTACACGTACATGGTTACATACTATGTCAAAATTCTACAGAAGAACGGGCGCAATATGGAGAATAGTACTTCCATATGTATATGGTAGCCAATATCAGGCTGGCTTTTGGTGAGTAAAGAGTTCGGAAAGTGGTATAGGGTAATGACTACTAGGAAGTGGTTCTCGACAAAAAGACGCAACTACAAATACATACATCTGAAGTCAAATGAAAACACCTACCGATGTAAATTAGCAATTGTGTCTTCTTTGTGCCAAAAAGCATATTTTATGACATGTTAAACCAATATTTATTCCTGTACTAATCCAAAATGTATTTGTTACGTGAAGGTGTCCACAAAAAGATAATGCAAGTCATTTTTTTCATCAATCTTGCATTTCATCGTTTTCAATGGTATGTCCTACATCTAAGAATGTGTCTACACCACAAAACCACAGTCGATGAACTTTACATATACATACACACAAAAGTTTGACAAAAATTACAAAGCCCCGTTTTTTATTATACAAGTTATTCATTAGTGATATATTGGAAATAAAACAAATATTTCCTTCTATGATCTGCTTTACAAATCGCACAGGTCCAGTCAAGATCTGGTTGCCCGTTCGTCTAATGAAAAGTGAAACTTTGTAATTTGGTATTGGGAATTAGTTCAAGATGATCTGTGCGCAGTCTTAGCAAAAGCTTTGTTCTGACCATCATCATAAGCAATTAAGAAGTGCTTTCAACAGTTCACACGTTCACAATAGAATTCACGTAATGCCCCATTGTAACAACTGACAAAGGTGTCCCTTTGTGCCATCCAAATTTTTTCTTACGGACGGCCACCATTTTGTTCGAAATGAAGAACTTACTCCTCTATTTTTTTTCCTAAGATTATCTTCCTGACATTATTGTATTGGTGTGGTCTGCTTTTTGTTTAGTCATCTGAACACAATAAGGACAAAGTGCTACAAGACTTAGATTATTTGAAATAAGTAAGGTGCTAAAATAATGATGACGACGACGACGACGATGATGATGATAAAAATAATTAAGACAAAACGGTATAGAAAGAGTAGAACAAACGAAATCAAATAGAACAGGGAAGGACTAAGGGCTATAGAAATTACTAAAATACTTTACACTAAAAGAGTGCTTTGCAAATGCACCCAAATAAACATAATGGTGATGATGATGATGATGATGATGATGATGATAATAATTACAATGACAATAATAATAACAACAACAACAACAACAACAATAACAATAATAACAATAATAATAATAATAATAATCATAATAATAATAATAATAATAATGAAACGTTAAATGGAATTTAACAATAGAAAATAAAATTAAGTTGGGGGGTCACATCCCATAACTTCTCTAGAGATCCGATTTATCAACTTTTTCTGAATTTGAAGGGAACCTATGATATATTTGAATGAACATATAAATACGCAAGCAATAATCCTGCTAATATGTATTCAAACTAAATACTTATAACAATAATGATAACAACATGAACAACAACAAGAACAATAATAATAATAATAATAATGATGATAATAATAATAGTAATAATAATAATAATAATAATAATAATAATAATAATAATAATAATAATAATAATAATAATAATAATAATAATAATAATAACAACAACAAAGTGACATAGATGCTATCCGTTAAGCAAAATTCATATAGACTGGGTCAAAATACTTCCACCAAGGCGTTTGTGGAAAAGCATTTATCCAAAATGATGAAACTTACAAAAAAAATCTTAAAATACAAAATAAATGGAGCAACGACCATTGAACATGTCTGGTCGGACACAGACATGTTCCTTGAAGGTTTAAAACAATTGGCAAAGAAATTGGAAAGAAAGAAAATAATAGCACGTTACTGCTGCACTAGTGTTATTATTGCTTTCACCGGTTCCACCACCACACGCGTTACTACCACTACTACTACTACTACTACTTCTAATACCCATCTCCTGCCACTATATAATTATAACAGCAATAATAATAGCGAGTCCTACAAAAGCACGAAATTTACGAAACCTAGTCAAATTGTGTTCATAATGTCTTCATGAAGACTAGGGCGATAAAAAAGATAATAATAACCGATCATGCGAATTGTGGAGTAAATAGGACGGTATGGAAAGTGCAGAGGGACACATAAATAAAAACTTGTTATGAGTGAAAGATGTTAAGTTTTGATTACATTTGAAGCTCATGAAATGTTTTGTTTTTATCAAAAATAGTTCTCATTTTATGTTTCAAAATTCAGGTTTTGCATCTCTGGCAGAAAATGTACGACTACCTGGAGAAATCTATGCCTGGTTTGTGGTATTTATTGTCCCAATCAACTCAGTGTTGAACCCCTTTATATACACAATATCACCCATTCTTCAAAAGGACAGGTAACCTTTTCTTGTAATAGATGGACGCACATCACATAACAATATGTTAGCATGACTAGCATATCATAAATGTATGCCAAATCTAGAGGCTGCACAAAACGATATCTGATAAATGCTGTTAAGTTGTATCAAAGAATAAGCTTTGTCAGTGATAAGAAGACAAAACACCAGGTTATATATCTATTAAGTGTAATGATGCAAGATTTCAATTAAAAATGGTTTTGTGTGCTGTATGTCAGGGTGTTAAGGTTAGCTATGGGAAAAGAACTTATACCTTCCCAAAAATGGAAGTGCCCATGCTGAAAATAGTTGCGTACTCCATAGATAGTTTGTCGAGAAGAATAGAATGATCGACAGTGTCAAAAGCTTTACGCAGGTCCAAAGAGACAAGTCCAACGCAGTTTCCCTGCCCAATCTCGCTGAACGCAAATTCATTAAAAATGTGCAGGGAAGTCTGCGTGAAATGCTTAGGTCTGAAGCCAGACTGTTGAGGGGCCAGTAATTTATGTTCCGAGACGTAGCTATAGAGTTGTTTTTAGTGAACGATTCGTTCTAAGAGGTTACAGATGTTTCTTTGGCTTGGTTCCGTAGCTACCTTGATAACAGACAACAAGTCGCCTGCATTAATGGTAACTTATCTGAACCTAGAACGATTACAACCGGCGTTCACCAGGGGTCAATTCTGGGTCCCCTGTTGTTCATCATTTATGTAAATGACATCGGAGCTTGTTTGGAACATGCCTTCATTAATTCATACGCCGATGACACTTTATTCTATTTGTCCGACTCTAATACTATGGTTATCTCACAGGCTCTCAGCCATGACCTGACAAATGTCTCTTCATGACTGAGAGCCAATAAACTCAGCCTTCATTTAGGCAAAACAAATAGTATGGTTATTAATAGCAAACGTCGAGCTCATACCATAGACCTTGGATTAAGTCTTGACAGAGAACAAATTAACCAAGAAAGATCTTGCACATACCTTGGTATCACTTTAGATTCTAAATTGACATTCATAGATCAATTTGATGAAATTCTCAAAATGCTCAAGAAGGAACTTGGCATATTTTCTACAGTAGCGAAGTTCATCCCTCAAAGTGCTTGTATCACCCTATATAACACTTTGATATTACCATACGTCGATTATTGTAGTACCGTCTGGAGTGCCAGTCTACGGAAAAAAAAAGATCTAGAGAGACTGCAGAAAATCCCAAATCGAGCTTTGACAATTATTTTGAAATGCTATGCGAGAACCCACATCACAGACATTCTGGATACTTGGCGATGGATTAGCATTAAACAACAATTTCACTACAATTACTGTATTTTTATTTGGACAATTTTAAATGGAAAAACCCAGGGTATTTATCTGACCAGTTCATCTTAGCATCTAAATCACACAACTGCAATACCAGATTTGCCTCTACCGGTTCAATAATACATCAGTCTA
This sequence comes from Hermodice carunculata, assembly GCA_964020975.1. Classification (NCBI taxonomy): domain Eukaryota; kingdom Metazoa; phylum Annelida; class Polychaeta; order Eunicida; family Amphinomidae; genus Hermodice; species Hermodice carunculata. The sequence continues at coordinate 705,748 of CAXHWN010000148.1, read as the reverse complement.
CTACCCGCAAATCTAAGGTTTTGTAGCCTCTACCATATGGAACGCCATCCCCCAGCATGTTCGTGATGCGGGCTCTCTTTACAGGTTTAAAAATAATATTTTGACATATATTATTGGAATTGTTGCACGCTTCTAGGCCCTTCATCAACAATCATGTGTCTTTCTGTATTTGCTCATGCCATCTATCGATGTTTTATATTTTAACTCATCTGTACTTGTTACTTTTATTCATGTATATTGTTAAGGGCCTCCATGCCTTAACATAATTTTATTCTAAGAATGGATTGGCACGTAAACTCTTTGAACTCTTCAAACTCTTCATCAGATCAAAAATCATAAATGGGCATTGAAGCCCAGCTTGTTTATCTGTCAATTGAGGTTGTAAAATAGGTGGTCGCCTGTAGAATGTTATTGGTCAGTTTATTCTCCCAAAAGGCCCAGCAGATGAACTTCAAACATGAAAGGTGTGTATCTTTGATAAGTCTCTACCACAATTGTACAGAGGTCCATACTCCAGTGGGGTTTTTTTTTTAATTTTTTAATTTTTAGGGTCAAATATTTGGGGAAATCATTCATAACTCCTCTTCGAAAGTGCTGAAGCAATTAATGACCTTGCTCAGCATGTTGTGTTGCGTTTTATTTAGGAATGGTCTGCACATTTGGGTTTTTTGGGCTCGACCTCTTATCTGAAACCGTGACTTGGATTATTCGGAAGTCTGGTGGAAATATAGCTTGTAAAAGGGTCAAACAACATGGTTCACTTGGTAGTGATAGTCAGCATCCATGGCGTTTACTTTTTCTTATTGGTTTCTTTTCTTTCTTTTTTTTTCTATTGTTATTTCTGTACTTGTTAGATTATGCATACATTTCTATAGATTGTTACGTAAAATAAACAGAAATTTAAGAAACCAAAATGCGTATGCCAAACTACCGTTTGAACACTATACAATTATATTCCATGCCACTCGCCTAAAACTGTGAGTTCTAAAGCGTTACACGGATTAACAATTTCTTTTGTAAAAGGAAAATATCACATTCATATAAGGTGAAAACTAGAAGAAATTGCCAAATTTTATTGACTCTTAAACTTGGTTTGTCAGTGTGGAAGCTTATTCTGTGCATTGAGCCTCCTTTAGTTTTGGAAAAGTAGGCTGTTTTTAATTAGATCCCTGTAAATGTGGGATATATATATATATATATATATATATATATATATATATATATATATATATATATATATATATGTATATATATATATATATATATATTTGTGTGTGTGTGTGTGTGTGTGTGTCTTTTTGTCCAAAACCACTTCCTAGTAGTCATTACCCTATTCCGCAGTCCGAACCCTTTACTCACCATAAGCTTAGCTGTTCCTGTCTAACTTGTATACATAGAAGTACCATTGTCCTTATTGCACACGTTCCTCTGTCAAATTTTGACATAGGCTGTATTAGCCCAAATAAATTAAAAGGTCTTCAGCGGGTAACTACTCAACATGTTTCGGAGCCTATTACCTGTACGTGTCTCTCTGAGTAGCAGCTCCTTGTCTGAGCTAAATATTCAGCAAAGACAACCCACATAATAATAATTAAATATGAACGTGGCAATTGATGAATTAGCAAAATACGTGTTTTGCTTATAAATGCAGACCTTCATATGAAGAAGAATACCTGTCAAACAAACCATAATTACCAAATTTGCATAGTACAGGTTCAGATAAGAATAATTTGACTGACCCCTGAACCAATATGTACCCTTTCTAGCTGGACAGCTTATCCTAGTTAAACGATCCGCCAATGTTTAACTGAAGTGGAAACAAGCTGGGGCATTATATTCAGTCCCAGTGATTGTAAAATAATCAGTTGCAGCTAGACCACCTGTATAAACCAAGGGAAATCCTAACAAGGACTGCAACAATGTACATCCTGCACCAGAGATGTAAAACAAACACCATGATGACACCTACTCCTCAAACAATTAAGCTCTAAATTTCACTGCCAACCCTGAATCAATGTGTCAATGTAATGTGTGTGTGTGTATATATATATAAAACCCACATTTACAGGGACCCAATTAAACACAGCCTACTTTTACAAAACTAAACTTCTAACTGCCATAGCTATGCCTACCAAATTTAATCATTAAATTAATCCATCAAAATTGTAAGGAAACTCAACACTGACCTAGAACACCTGGTGTTTAAACAGACCTAACATTGTGACAAGGTAAAATCTACCCTGTACTGCAATTGAAAGTAAAATGCAAACTTAGTATGTGATGTGAAGTGTCCTGGCAATATAAATAGCGTCAGAGTTGGACGCTGGTCAGATCCTATGTGCCTCCATGGGAATTGCAACAGTTATTAATATTTTTGACATCTTCAAAAACCGTTGACCACATTTGCTTCAAACTCGGCAGAGTGTGTACTTTTGTTGGATCGCTATCAAGGTTGTACAAATGGCACGCTCCAGTAAATGGTATTTTGTGATCTCACGCTGTATTCACATACACTATTATCTGGATAACGGGAGAATGGCTTCAGCTACAACTGTAAAGTTGCACATGGAAATAGTCACGTGGAACATGTGGTGTGTAGATGATGTGCACATGGATAGCCAGAACCCAATTCCAGAGGCCACGTGACAATTTTTAGTCATTTTTTTTTCTAAATTTGCATTTTCATTTATTTATTTTTTTAATTTATTAATTAATTAATTAATTATTATTATTCTTATTATTATTATATTTTTTTATTTTTTTTTTGCATTGGGGGTTACCTATTGGTTCTTTTTGTGGCAGTCATTTGACAACTATTGAGCCGGCACTTGTGACCTTGATTTCCCTTTGGAAACCATAGATCCCTTCAGTTGGGCATCTAGAATCAGCTGATCACACGACGGACACCGCCTTGATAATAGAAAAGCAAGCACAAAGTTTTGAAACGAGGTTTAATAGAAACTACAGCATTAATTCAATAAGGAGTTTTTTCGTAATACAGCTGTAAAACACGTTATTTGTGTGGAGACAGTATATCTGTTATATATAACATCATGTCAAAGCCGATTCAGACACTAGGGCCCAGTCATGGAACAAAGAAAACATATAATATGGTAAAAGGCAACACGGTTTTCACATACAAGCCACAAAGCAGCCTAACATTTTTTTCTCAATTTTGCATTCTGCACATGACGAACAGTATTTGTATTTCCGAACAAAATATTCTTTTCAAGCAAGACCAAAAGTTTGTTTCATTCAGTATTGTAGACTGACAATATGATGTATTTTACTGTTCTGGCAGACGGATCCAGAAGAGCCATCTTTTCAAATTTGTAGGAATGCTTTCTCGACACAGACGTAAATAATAATTTGGTGAATTGATAAAATATATTTATAGATTAGAGAAAGAAGTGGGTTGTATTGAAACCACCTATTTTTTTACTAGAGCAACTACCACAGCCACACCCACACACACGTGTACATATGTATATATGTATAGTGGTGGGACTTGTTTACCATTACAGTGGTCAGAAATTTGGGTAAGGAGTAGATACGCGCATTGGTACACAAGACTGGAGAATTTGGCTAATTTCAGCGTAATCTCGCGCATGTCATCTATATCTTTTTGGGGGTAATTAATGTTAGGTTCCAACAAAATGCTCTCTGTTGGCGATAAAAGCTGCAACATTCAAATATATTAACAACAACATTGTTGTATGGACCCCATTTCTTTTTACAGATAATCTTGCTTAATGTTTTTTCTGTCACTTTCTTTTAAGGTTACGTCAAAGTATGTGTCCATGCATAGGAAAACAAAACAACTCTGCCAACAAATCAATGAGTACAAACATGACAGGATCGTCCAGAGCCCGAAAAGGTATGCAGTTACCAGTAGTTACGACCCAAGTAAACTCCAAAAACTCACTAGCCAAACACAGATGTGCTCTGGCCAGCTCCGGCACATCCGTAAAAAGTAATTTATGTAATCCAGCGGCAAAAATAAATTCATCAGTTTGAGTACAAAAACTAAATAGTAAAAGGCCACTGTTTGAATACTAACACTAAACGTGTGTTCCTGATTGTAACATATGAGTTAAATGGGTCAGATGCATCACAACAGTTTAAACTTTGGTGGCAGGTACAGTACTTTGGCACCTTATGTTATTCTGCTAATTTTGATCCACATATACTTGGATGACAAAATATTCTCCAAATTACACGTTTAGTATTAGCCACATGCAACTTTGTACTAACTCATGGGTTAAAGTGTTAAAGCACTCATTCATTATTGCTATTTTTCCCGATGGAAAGCTTATCATCATCTCTATCTGAAACATTCAGATGTAATCATTATTTATATTACACACACACACACACACACACACACACACACGCACGCACGCAGGCACGCACGCAGGCACGCACGCACACACACACACACATATATATATATATATATAAATATATATATATATATATATATATATATATATATATATATATATATATATATATATATATATATATATATATATATATATCCATGCAGATATGGGGTAGTGATATGTAAATGTACGTTGCAGACATTCTGTAGTCAGGATATTGTGTGGCAACAGGGTACATAGGTTGGCAAGATTGCTGTCCCGCTTATCACGTACAGGGTCTATCACGAGAATTTTGGCGACTTTCAAATTTTAGAAATATGCCGTTAATAGCTGTCAACTATACTTAAGGGAAGAGCGAATTCTTTCGGAATTCAGGATTTGCATATTGAGAAACAAAAAACTCTGAATACTAAGGCAAAACACGCTTCCAAAATAATTATTTGTTCACAAAGATATATCTGTTAGGTAAAATGTGTCTACATATAACACATATTAATGTTTTGTCGTTTACAGATGCAAGTATATGTGAAAATTGGGTCTTTCTAAACGACACGCATGCTACAATGACACTCCGTGAATATATGAAGCTAAAACAGTTAACAACAAAAAAAGCAGCATTCTTTATGCGAAGCATATGTGTTTCCTTGGTGATGCTAGAACAACTACACATCTACCCCTTGGTTTGTGATGGTAATATCCTGCTACTACTTGACACCAAAGTAAGTAATGCAGTTACACCAAACAATACTCAACATAATACGACATTGAGTGCAGTGCGGATAAATGGAACGGTGGTGTAAAAGGGTTAAATCATTTCAAAAATGATAGAGGCAACGACTGAAAACGTCTATACCCTTCGACTACTCTGTCACGACCTCTGTGTTCTGATGACTACTTGTGAAACTATCTATCCATATTGCATCAGTGATTAGACTTTAGCTTCCTGCATGGGCAATTACTTTACATTTTGAATGTTTCAGCTATGTGAAATAAAGAGTCGCTCTTATGTTTTTGTTATTCCCTGCTTCATCGTCTTACAAAGCAAAGGGCAATCGCTTTGATTCTCTCTGTAGATATGCTGCAGAGACGTGCATTTTTATTTTGATGAAATAATGGGAAAAAAACCTGCATAATGAATGATAACTGACCTGCCATTTTCGTACAGCTTAGAAACTAAGAAGTTGATACAAATTATTAGTTAAGCATTCAGCCACCCATTATTTGAAATCAGCGGAATGGCAACATCGGTCCGGTTAACCCTGTTACAAAGCAGAAGTCACAGAGAAAAAGGATACCAGCAGTTAATGTGGCGCACTTGTTTAGATCACATTGTAAAATATAGCGCTTTATCTGTATATGTTATCCTTTGAACGCTTGCATTCTATTTCGAAAATATTGAAGGGTTTTGCATCGCATGAAGTTCTCCGTATCTTGATCAGGATATGCCTGCTCCCAAGTAAGACCGAGGAAAATACTTGACATCAGAGTAATCCATCACGAAAGTTCTTGTCAACAATTCTAAGCAAAAATGCTTCAAATTAATATCAATTTGAGCAAAAAAATCAAGCAGATGGTAACTTACATGTGGCTCATTTGGCGATTTGAACAAGAAAGGGTTACAGCAGTTTGTCGCTCAGTGTAACGAACACGCACTTCTACAATCTGGCACATCCGGAGACAAGGCAGGCCTGTATAAAAATCTTCAACATGCAAACATTTGAGCACAGGCAATTATGTACCAGAATATAACTTAGACAATAGCACTAGATTAATCAATTATGATATTGTTATGTTATCTTTCTCCTTTCCTAAAGGAAGACGTGATATCTTATCACGTGCACGCATATCTAATAAGAGTGCCTTTTCATTGACAATGCAACCTTGGTCCAACCTTAGTTATATTATTAACTGTTGGCAAATTGACAAAACCTCATCTACTGCTTATTGTATCATGAGTTAAGTTTTAATGGTTCTATGTTTTAATATTTTTCACTTTAACAGGGTCCAGTGCCCGCCTTGTGCCACGCTGGAGCAACTTCGTCAGTTGACAATAATTCCAATGACAGCATCTTTTGCTTTGGGACACTCCTTGCTACGATGCTTCGTGTCATACAGCACCACAGAGATATACGCATTAACAAAAAACAATCTTAAAACTTCAGGAACCAATTGAAGCTGTTTTTATTCGAAATTAAACCACGATATATGCACTTAATTCGGAATGTATGTTGTCTTTCCTGATGTAAATAATACAACTTTGATTTTTCTCTCTCACAGAGATATGTGAGTATTGGAGGGCTTTTACATTAACACATACATGCAAAGCTTTTCGATGTTGCTGAACGTGTTGTTAGATATATCAGCAAACAGTTAATTCATATATACGTTGCTGCATTGCCATGTTCTTATCTTTTATTTCACGTTTCTACTCTATTTGGTGTTGAAGCATTTCGTGAAAAGTGAATATCGTTGTAAAGGAAGTGACGACATTTGATTTAAAAACTGTTAAAATTCAAGTGATAACCAATGATTTTTAATTTCAGTTTCTACTTTCGTTGCCTTTATTTTTTAATTGCAAGTGCGACATACTCAGTCTACAACCCAGTAAAAGAAAATTGCCGCCCCTAATATTGATTCTAGGTGTTACATAGGTTAGGGTGTACGGCAACTGTGACCATTGAAGGTGACTTTATGAATATATGTGAGAACATGTAAAGGCAAAAGTATTGGAAACGTCGATGACACAAATAATAATAATAATAATAATAATAATAATAATAATAATAATAATAATAATAATAATAATAATAATAATAATAATAATAATAATAATAATAAATTTTTGGTTGTGTATTGAAGCTGAAACACATGTCTTCGTCTTTGTCTTTCCCTCTCACTGGCACTGGACGATATTGATACTTGTATGTTATTACTGAGTATTTGTCTGAAAAAGGAAAATCATACGTTCAGCTTATAAAGGCCCATGAACAGTAGTGCAACCACCGTATTTGTTTGTGGGTCTTGTTCTTTATTTTCATGGCGGTGATCAACATGACAAGCTGGTTGAAAAACACCTCTGCATCGTACCTGCAAAAAGCACACAAATTGTTTACTGAGGACTCTTGATTATGGATCACCACATAAGTTTTCAAAAAACATGCATGTATCGAAGTACACCTGAAACCACATTCCCATTACCGGTCAGCATTGCCATTAGGATTAGCTCACACTTACAGTTTTCGAAGGGGAGGCGCCACACTGGCCCTGAGCTGTAATATTCCGTCTAAACTTATAAAGTCGCACGGAGATTGGGCTAGTTCCGCTTACCAAGGGTATTTTGACCCCCTCACTTAGATTAAAGTTCACCTTGGCCAGGGCTTTAGCTAGTCAAATTTCCTAAATATATTTACTGATTTGGGTCTTTCTTTGGGATTTCTAATGAGTATTGCCCTCAAACTCTGTATCCCATATACATGTTCACTTAACGCGTTGTCGATAGCGGGTAATACGCATGAACTTTTGTCCCAAACCAGTATGTCTGTTTTCATTGAGTAGGGAATTGAGGTTGCAATCGATGGGTTAATTGTCTATAAATAACCGCGGTTAGGCAGCAGCAGCTAGGCACGCGGAGGGCGAGCGCTCAAGCGGGAGAATCGACCAAAATTAAGGGTGGCTTCCTTTTCGACAAGTTACTCAAAGGTGTAGCGTTATTCAGAGCGGGGAGGTATGTAGTCAGTTAATACAGCGGCAGAGGATAGACCACTTGGATAACTTATATTACAGCGAAACCTGGTTTTACATTTGTGCCATTGTACGGCCACTTTGTGCCTTTTTCTCCTTCATGATGAAGTATTTCTGAGGGGTCAGTTTTGACTTAGACCAAGTACTAATACAAGTATTACGAGTAATACGAAACAGTTTCATATGAATAATGACAGTTCTGCGGTTGATAAACTATTAAATTATTGTGGGGAAACGAAAGGTCTAACTGATGTTATTATAGATCATAACAAGGTGAACTTTGCTATTAGAAAACTAAAGAATGGGAAAGCTTGTGGCATCGACAACATACCCAATGAGTTCCTAAAAAATGGTGGGCGTACATTTGTCACAGCCTTAGTGGATTTGTTTAATCTGTGTAAATTATTGGAAAGTTACCCTGATGAATGGTTTCGGGGATACGTGAAGCCCATTCATAAAGGTGGTAGTAAAGAATCACTTTGCAATTATCGTGGTATTACCATTACTTCTAATGTATACAAGGTCTTTACATCAGTAATTGAGAAACAGTTCATGTCTTTTCTTGAGGAACACGGAATTCTGGGAGAGCTACACGGAGCATATAGAAAAGACAGAAGATTAGAAGATCATTTTTTCATACTGAAGGGACTCTGTAGTCTTAGAAAGCAAAGTAAATTAAAGACCTGGTTGGCATTTCTAGATATATCCAAAGCATTTGATACTGTTAATAGAGATAAATTGTTTTTGAAATTATGGGAAAAGGGGATCCAAGGGAAAGCTTGGCGTCTTATTCAAAATCTTTACGGTAAAGTTGAAAATAAAGTGATTTTTGGACCTTTCGAAAGTTCTTGGTTTGACGTAATCAACGGAGTGAAACAAGGATGTATCCTCTCCCCTTCCCTGTTCTCTTTGGTTATGACTGATTTGGTAGACATGCTTATGAATAAGAACCTGGGTATATGTTATAAACACTTACGTATTCCGTCCCTACTTTATGCTGACGACATTGTTCTCATTGCAGAGGACGAAAAACAACTAGAAAGCATGTTAAATGTTGCTGCTAATTTTGTGCAAAAATGAAATATGTCTTTTAACCAGGATAAATCTAAAGTTATGAGTATAGGAAAACGCACTAATTCTACCAGAAAATGGATGATTGGTAATTTACCTATTGAAGAATGTAATATGTATAACTATCTTGGAATTATGTTCTCAAAATCACTATCAGATGGTCCACATGTTAATACTTGTCTTACCACTAAAGCTTCTCGTTTGAGAGGGTATTTGTGTAGTATTTTGTCTGCCCATGACAATGTCAATAGAGTAAATTTCGGTGACAGCATCTGGAAAAGTGTTATCCTGCCGTCTATTACGCATGGTTGTGCTGTCTGGCTAAACAATACAAAGAAAGCGACTGACGCACTTAAGTCAATTCAATACACAATGGCTAAAGCTATTTTACAGTTACGCTCGTCCCCGGCAGCGGTCGCCACATTGGGAGAGCTAGGTTGGCTACCACTTCAATTGACTTTAGCCCTATGTTACTGAAATCAGACAAATCTTTAATAACGCCGGAATTGACCGTGCATTTTCATCCCACAGTGATGGGTGGCTTGATAGTTTTAATAAACGGGCAATAGAAAGTTACACGGTAGAATTTTTTCAGGAAATAGACGATAAGAGATCTCTTTACTGGTATAGGGCCCTGAAAAGATCTACATGGCGTGGCGATTATCTGTTCACGACAGACAACTTTAATGGCGCCCGCCTAAAATTCATGGCACGTACAGGGTGTTTGGGCTTGGGAGAGGATAGAGAAAGGTGGGGCATGTCAGATACAGCATGTAATACCTGTGAATGTAACGATGATGATCTTTTTCACTTCATGTTTTTATGTCCTGGTTTAAACTCTTTTAGATTGAAGTCGTTCAAGCAATTGGAACAGTCACTGAATGATATTGATTTTAGCTATGTGTGGCAAAGTTTTATGGCGTCATCCCTGTACAGAAAGTTGAACTTCCTTCTTGGAGACGAAGGTTTTAGTTTTGGCGACGAAGTTGGGTTTTTATTTGATTGTATATGTAAAAGATTTTTAGTGGAGGCATGGCGCTTTAGGAGGGAATCCTCCAATTCCTGACTGTTCTGTATATGTATACCAGGTTTAAATTCTTCTTGCACACTATGTATATATGTATATATGGACGCACCGTGGGTTTGCCCCGGACCACTGGTGCCCCCGATGTAAAGGGGTAGTTTTTCCGCAATACATTAAATTAAATAAAAAGTACATTTGGCGGCAAAGCTATTACAGGCAATTCGCCTGTCTTGTTTTCCCACCCCATCCTTTCCCACCCTCGTTTAAGGTTTGTAGTTGTTAGGCTAGTAAGGTTGTGCGGGAGACCTATGATAACACCCGTTTTAATGTAGACTAGTAAGTTTTTTGGGGGTATTAATTGCATCGTGAGGGATTTCTAAGGTGTATTTCCCTGAAACTCTGTATCTCATATACGTGTTTTACTTGGTGCGTTATCGATAGCGGGCAGTAAGCAATAAACTTTTGTCCCAAACCAGTATGTCTGTTTTTATTGAGAAGGGAATTAAAACAAATAACAGAATGGTCCCAAATGTAATATTTCATTTGTTATCGAGACACAGATAAGGGGTCAAAGTTTCATGTTTCACAGTAATTTTGATCAGTGATGTAAAGAAACACACACACACATAAATTCAGAAAAAATACACAAATCAGTATTATCAATCATTAGTGTTACCATTGTTTAGTCCTCGTCAGGGGCTGTGATATACTGTTCCTTGCGTTATGTCTTGTCAAATATGACATATTGACAATGATTAAACCATAACTGAATGTTAATGCACTGAATGGCTTAATTAACCCTGTAGTTTTCATATAAAGTGTAGCAGATGCAGAAGGGTTAAAACATGCCAGGTCAGGCTTGGTGCCCAACCAAATATAGGTAATGACATATGCATAAATGTTGCCAGCTGTAAAATACTCGCCACTTGGTTCAAAGATGACTATTTACCTTAAATCGGGAACATTTAAAAGTCCCATATGGGTTTAAAGATCTTCACAACTTGAAGAAAACTTTCAAAAAAGCCGATTTTTTGTGACGAGCAAAGTAAACCTTTCTTATAATGTCAGCCCCATCTGGTGTATTTTCAAATTTTCGGTGATTTGTCTTAGGATGAGTGGAATACCAGTATTATCTTTCGTGTAATCAGCGATATGAGACATGTTCTTCACAGGTGCGCTAATGACAATATCTGGTCAGTTGTTTCTTTCCTTTTGTTTTTCATGTGGTAAAAGAACAGTCATTTATGTATCACACGTAAGCATTAGCTTCTTGGACTATAGTATGTTTCAATTCGACATGCCTCCTCGGATAATGGTAATTTCTGCATGTACATAGACGTGGTATATATATATATATATATATATATATATATATATATATATATATATATATATATATATATATAGATAGATAGATAGATAGATAGATAGATAGATAGATAGATAGATAGATAGATAGATAGATAGATAGATAGATAGATAGATAGATAGATATGTGTGTGTATGTTAGATACATAGGCAGACACAGACAGACAGACAGACAGACAGACAGACAGACCGGCACTGTGTGATTGCAGAGCACAAATTATACCAATGCATTCAGAGCTGGCTAGACCCATCAAAGCACAATAGCAGGCCAGTCCACAAAGACCATTTTTCACAACTCAGTGTTTGAACTCTCGTCATTCCATTCTATTGTTAAAAAATCAGAGATAAGAGAGAAGCCAACTGAAGTCAGAATATCCCAGACAGCATTGAGCGAGGGCGCAAATATGCCTGTAATAAATGTGTAAAAATGTCTCCAAGTTGCAAGACAACAGTGTATTTAGTTTGCTTAGTTCATAATTTTGAGATGTATTCATGGCATGTAAAAGTATGGGTATATAGATTCAAGAAGGAACAGCAAAATTTCCATGCAAACTGAAAAAAACAAACAAACAAACAAAATTACATGCTCACCAACATCTCACAAACAACAACTACTATGCCAATAAGTCACGTGTGCTGCTCCAGACGCACATGAAAAGTGGCTAATCATCATTATCATCATCATCATCATCATCATCATCATCATCATCATCATCATCATCATCATCATCATCATCATCATCATCATGTTTCCTGCATTGACGTTTATTCAGGGTTGCATCAAAGATACAGCAGATAATGTGCAACCGAACTCTGGCCCCAACACACGTCAAAGTGATTGTCGCTATGAAAACTTTGAATGCCGGACATGATGGAGGCGTCATTGACCTCGCTTTCCACTGTCATTGGTATAAAGGGCATGGCTTTTTGTTTTGGATTCTGTTTTATTTTGTTTGTTTCTTTGGTTGGTTGGTTTTTTAAAAGCGATGACAGTGACCTGGGCGCTGTGTGCTTTGAATTGTTTATTTTATTATTTTTTTTTTTTTGTTCAGGAGATGTGACCACATGTATTCCGTTATTCTTGACGAATATTTTGGTCATTAATAATTAGTAAATGCAAATGTATGTTGACAGAAGTGGAGTGTAAATCCATGAAGTTCTTGTTTTCACCAACACTAGCCATCGGATTCCTCTCAAACTTCAAGGGATTGTGCTAAGATTACATTCCAACAAGTAGGTTTGAGGTTAATGATGCAATTATTTTGTCTTTTTTTATGTAGCCTTAAATTTAAATTAAAGAAATTCTAAGAAACCACCTTGTCAATTGTTTTTGATATTACACAAGCATATATCCTAAAGGTTTCTTTATTTATTTAATTTCTTTCTTTCTTTCCTTCTTTCTTTCTTCATTTGTTTTTTGTATATTTACTTATTTATTTTCCGTTCGTTCGTTTACTCATTCATTTAATATTGCGTTTTAATCTATTTTCTTTATAAATACCTTGCATCACTTGATAAATAAACTTTATACTTGCATTGTGTTAGCGAGCATTTGAGGGGAACTTGTGACATGCATTTTCCATGAAACGCATTTCATGTTAAAAATGCATGTCACAAGCTTCCCTCATATATACACTCATGAACACAATGCAAATTGAGTTTGCATGTATTTATTATATTCATATTAATTTTCCTATTTTTTACATCAACCAAATTTAATAAATACCCAGACAACAACGTTTATAACCATGAAATGTTGATTTGATGGAGGGGGTCAGTTGAATAGAAGTACTGACGACGCCCTCCCCGCAGTTCCCTGGCAAGAAGGAAAATTCAAAGAGAAAAGCAAACAAAATAGTTTCAATTTAAACACATTTTCCCAAAAATGGTAGCCTGAAGTATAACATTTCCCTACATTAGAAATAAATGTAATTGAGACATCTCTTTTCTTAATGAAAAATACACACCTAGAAACACGGGTGGCCATGCTGGCCATGCGGTCATTGAGGATGTTCAGTAGGAATGCATATCAGTAAATTGGTTTAACCTGCCGCTGGATATGTGACAAACATGACAAATAAGTCCATCACATACAGCCGTTGAATGTTGCCTTCATACCAGCATCATAATTTTGGCTTCGTTAATTACGTCCGTTAGTTCTTTGAAACATAGTCATGAAATGCGGACAGACGGATCAGTCTCTCTCTCTCTCTCTCTCTCTCTCTCTCTCTCTCTCTCTCTCTCTCTCTCTCTCTCTGTCTCTCTCTCTCTCTCTCTCTCTCTCTCTCTCTCTCTCTCTCTCTCTCTCGCTTTAATACCCAATTAAAATACACGAATGTGTAAAAAAATGATCAATATTCCTTGATATAAAATTCGATTCATCTACATTTTCATGGAATTACACCGTACTTCACGCAGAAATAAACATTTCTAGACTCTTCTAATTGGATGACAGTCCTTTGACACCGGACACAAAGGCCTATAACCGTATCCTATTGTATCTGACTTACGTAACTGCTCGGAATAAGTAAAACAGGTACCCCGAATGAATGAAAAAGTGAAAAAAAAATGATTATAATAATAATAATTTTATTAAACCCCCATATTTGGGGAAATATAAAATACATCGAAATACATAATACACTGACAAGTGGACACAAGTAAAGCAGTAAAACAGAGGCAAACTTTAAAAAACAAAAAAGCAAAAAACAAATTTAAATCAAACCATTACAGTACATATATACGCCATCTTAATTGCAAAATATAATCAATACAAAACTGCACACCATTCACAAGATACCCACAAATAAATCAATTACTAAAACATCTTGTCTCACTAATCGACGTGAGTTAACCATCAAATGAGGGCGGTGATAGACTTCCTACCCTCATTAGTGCTACCAGAGCCGGGTGTTCCCCGGCAGGCTTGGCCAGTCCCAGAGCGCATGCGAAAATAGTAGAGAGCCCTCGAGCAGGCCACCCCGCCTTATGGGAGACCCAACTCAGTAAAATACTAATATAATAAAATATTAAAAGGCGAGCTTTGAATAACCTCTAGGCATACATCGTAAAATGAATGCCCTGGAAACAGAGTTTGCATGAAGTCGCTTGAAATTACATATAATAATCAAATTCACGACAACATAGAAAGAGGTTAAGAGAAATTCGTAAGCAAGCGAAACAGCCCATGAGTGTCCGAGTTTCGATTATTAAAGTCATGAGACCGGAGCAAGATCGCAAGGCTGTCCACGAGACCATCTTGGCCCGCAGGCAACGTTGCGGTCCCGCCCCGTGTCACTTTTTGAATATTTCGGTAGCGAAAAACAGGATCCAAAGGGGAAAAATTCAGATCAATTACACGATCAATTAGGGTGCCTTGTACCCTGGTACCATTAAGGAAATAGTCGGATATCAAATATGAACACAGAGTTCTATAAGCTGATGGAACTGCGAATATACGTTTTAAAAGATTCACTGTATCCAGACGAATATTCTGGGACACAGGAGGTAAATGTAAAGCTTCCAGGAGCTTACTGTGGTGTGCATATTTACTAAGTCCAAGTACATGTTTCATAATGCGCCCCTGTGTGGACTGTAACATAAGTAAACTACGATGCGATATATTTATGCAATTCATGCCGTAAGTTAAACTAGGCAAGCCAATTGTTCGCCATAAATAGGACTTCACATCAGGTGAAAAACCAGGATAAACCATGCCAACGCTAGAATACCGAAAAATTGCTCTCCTAGAGCAGGCAATTCTATTGTTGACATGACAATCCCATTTACCATTCGACTGAAAGCATATCCCCAAAATATCAAGCTGATCTACTGTGTCGAGGCTGTCCCGCCCCAGAGACCATCTACAAGCAGACCAGTCGCTGGGCCGCGACAGCCCGCTGCGCCTAGGACTTGCGACCATACATTTAGTTTTAGCATGACCAAATGAAAAATTCCATTCATTGGCATACCGGTAACACATATTAATGAGCTCCTGAAGCCCATTAGGTGTGGCGGATAAGAGGGTGATATCATCCGCGTATGCAAAACTATTGATTTTCAAATCATCAATACAAATTCCATATTCAGCATCTTTCAGAGAAACCAATAAATCATTAATAAAAATGTTAAACAATTTTGGGGACAAGCAACTGCCTTGTCTCGTACCCCGGGTTACTTTAAAAGGTTTACTATATTTATGACACCATTTTACTACTGCAGAAAGTTTTTGATACCAAGAAAATAGAAAGAGCCATTCCCATGTTTCCAAGGAACCCCACAATTTATAAAAAAGGCCATCATGCCAAATCCGATCGAAACACTTTTCAGCGTCCATACTGCATATGAATAGTGGTGAGCCCTTACTATTAAAATACTTCACTACATCGCAAAGAAGTCCACATGCAAATTCTGTGCTCCTATGCTTCCTGAATCCAAACTGATTGTCGGATACATTATCATCAATACAAATAAATTTTTCTGCTATTATTGAAAAAATAGAGCAGACCGTAATTGGTTGAAAACTACTTGGGTCATGAGGGTTAAGCGTGGGTTTTTTCAGGATTGGTACAATCACTCCCACCTGAAGCACTCGAGGTATAACAAAATGACTAAATATACACGTATAAAGGGGTGCCAGGTGAGTATACAAAGTGTTACAACTGCCGTATTTCATATGTTCAGCAGTTATACCATCAATACCCGGCGAGCTACCAAGACGAAGAGATTTAATGATACGTTCAACATCAGAAGGAGACACAACCTTCTCGTTCATCTGGCTCACATATTCACTATATTTACCATGAACAAAGGATCTTATATTGGACTGACCAGTAGTCAAATCATTATGTACACCCGGGTCGCCCATGACCTTGCTGTAATAGGAAGCAAAGTCATGAGCAACCAGGGTAGAAGTGGTCTTAACACGTAATTTACAATTAACACGTATATTTCGTCTGTTGTAAACTTTTTGTGCAAAATAACTGGCCCATTCCTCGTAAATCACGGATAGGTCTGCATTTAAAAATTAAACATCAATTTAAGACAAAATTTCGGACTTAGTGTCAACAGGATTCAATGTCAGAGTGAAGTGCCTTCAAGAAAGGAACCTGTGCAGTGCATTCACAATACAATTTCTTTAAACCTTTTTCAGATGTCAAAACACAAAATATTCTTGAGCAAACAGTAGTGCACCGAAAATAAAGTGAACCAATTGACAAGAAGAAACACAAAATGTGTTCATATCCCTCAAGCTGCCACTACTACTACAACTACTACTACTACTACTACTACTACTACTACTACTACTACTACTACTACTACTACTACTACTACTACTACTACTACTACTACTACTACTACTACTACTACTAACAATAATAATAATAATAATAATAATAATAATAATAATAATAATAATAATAATAACAAAGCCCAATGCCAGGGGATTTTAAATAAATCAGAATCAGTATATGCACATACACAGAATGAGGTATAGTTTAAATATTTATCAACATAATAACATGGTAATCATAGCTTTTGGGACAAACGTGACGTGACCAGTGTGTATCGATATTTTCATATTAAAATCATTATTATTTTACGCCTATGTATTGAGTATCAGAATGCCCGCGGTCCTTTTGCTATAGCGTTCAAACTACACTGAATATACTGAATAAAGTATATGTTATTTGGAAGCTCTTCTATCAAGCTATTTTTAGAGCTATATATTTATTCAGGTTTAAATAAAAATAGGGGCACACGATGCATGTATTTTTTACAAAAGAGATCGGGTCATTTGAACACGGATTTTATCTTTATTTTTGGCGCGATTTGACCAACTAGTGTGAGCGTACTCTCAATAATATTGCCGAGGGTAGTGTAATTCAAACGTAATTCATTTTTCCATTTCTTCTTTGTTTCGTATTTGCAGGGCTTTGAAGTGGAAAAGATCGTAAAATTTATGACTTCCTCTTACAGTTTCCCCTGTGAATCACAAAAAATAAAGTTTTGAAAAAATGAATTAAGATTCCCTGCACTTTTTTTTTCGTAAGTTTACTGAAATCAGACACTTGGTGTTCCGACGCGGCGTGTTTTAATTAATAAATGTTGCAGAATTTCAAAACAGAGATAATCGCAATTGAAACTCCGCGCCATACTTTGCGGCTATCCACAATGTAATATATAAATTTTCCAATGGAAAGTTTCTGCAACAATGTAGATCTCAATGCTACATGAGAGTCGTATCAACCAAATCAAAGATCCTGGTCAAATTAGCAACAGAACGCCATTTTTAACTCAAATTTCAAAATCTACAGCACAGACGCCAACATTTCAAACCCCACTGACCAGTATTTGCCGTGACGGAAACGCTGTTTCGACCTCACTGATATGCTCTGTCGATTACTTTAGTATTGTACATGCTGTATGAGTATATGCGACCCGTCTATCATGGGCTCTGTGCATTGAGCAACATAAATTGCATTTGTGTGTTTTTGTCCAAAACCACTTCCTAGTAGTCATTACCCTATTCCGCAGTCCGAACTCTTTACTCTCCATGAGCTAACCTGTCCCTGTCTAACCTATACACATATACATGTAGAAGTACTATTGTCCATATTCCACACGTTCCTCTGTAAAATTTTGACATAGGCTGTATTAGCCCATATAAATTAAAGGGTCTTCAGCGGGTAACTACTCAACATGTTTCGGAGCCTTTTACCCGTACATGTCTCTCTGTGTATCGCCTCCTTGTCTAAGCTAAATATTCAGCAAAGACAACCCACATAACAATGAATAAATAGGAACGTGGCAAACGTGACGTTCTGCTTATACATGCAGAGCTTCACTGGAAAAGAAGATTTGTTTCAAAGCAAATCTGTCTGTGTGCCTTCAAAAGTTGTAAATATTAAATGCTACAACTTTTATCATTTGGTACTTATGGCTGCATGCAAATTTCAAATTCCCAATGACCTTGACCTTTGACCTTTACAGGTCACATGTAAATTCTTTTTGTGGATCACGGAACCACTATCAAGAACAACTGAAAATTGCTGAGGATGAACACAAAGATAAATTGCGCACCGATCTGAACAATTCCTCTCGATCAAGTAAATGCTGGTGGCGCACTGTAAAACACTTCATGAATAATAATCATTCTACAACTGTTCCTTCTCTAATTCACGATGGGAAACACATCCCAGATAGTTTGTCCAAAGCTGAAATAGTCAACTCTTTTTTTCTTGAACAATCTAAAGTCGATTCATCCTCAGCATCATTATCAGAAATTACCGACCCTCCAGTGCCCATCATTGATTCGATAACTATAACAGAAACAGAAGTCCTAGATATACTTTTAAGTCTTGATACAAGCAAAGCTTCTGGTCCTGATGGGATAAGCGCAAAGCTTCTTAAGGAAGCCGCACCTGCTGTCTCTCCATCACTCACAAAATTATTCAACCTTTCTCTAATTAATAAAAAGTTCCCTTTAGCTTGGAAACAAGCAAATGTTTCTCCTCTTTATAAGAAAAGCCCTGGTAATTTATGTAACAACTACAGGCCTGTGTCACTACTTAGTTGCACGGGAAAGGTATTCGAGAAAATAGTCTTTAAGAATGTTTTCAATTTCTTTAGAGATAACACTGTCATATCTGCTCACCAATCAGGGTTCATCCCTGGTGATTCAACAATAAATCAGCTACTTCTTCTATATCACGAACTATGTCTGGCTGTCGACCAACAGAAAGAAGTTCGAATAATTTTTCTAGATATAAGTAAGGCATTTGATAAAGTTTGGCATCCCGGTTTGTTGCACAAATTTAGGAAAGCCGGTATTATGGGAGATCTTCTTGCTTGGTTTACAGACTATTTACATAATCGTTATCAACGTCTGGTCATTAAAGGTCAGTCTTCCAGCTGGGGTAAAATTTGTGCTGGTGTGCCACAAGGTGCTGTTCTCGGTCCTCTTATGTTTCTGATCTACATAAATGATATTGTTAACGTTGTCCGTTCTAACATAAAAATGTTTGCTGATGATACCTCTCTCTATTTGACTGTTGATAATCCTGTCACTGCGGCTCGAACTTTGAACATTGATCTTTCATATATTGACCAATGGTCTAAAGATTGGCTTGTCACGTTTAATGTTTTGAAAACAGATTCAATGCTAATTTCTCGAAAGGCTCAAACACCGATTCATCCCCCAATCTTATTTCAAGGGCATGTTTTGCAAGATGTAGCTCAACATAAACATCTCGGAGTTACATTGCGCTCTGATTTAAGATGGTCAGACCATATTGCTGACATATCTAGCAAATCAACCAAATTGATTAATATTATGAAAAGTTTGAAATTTACATTGGATAGGAGAACACTGGAAATTATTTATACTTCTTTCATCAGGCCTATTTTAGAATATGGTAGTCAAGTATGGAGTGGCTGTACAGCTCAAGATGAAGATAAAGTTAAAAGCATACAGCTTAATGCCGCCGGAATTGTAACTGATGCAATGGATGGAACCAGCAATGCTAAATTATATGAAGAAACTGGATGTTTAACCTTAAATAAACGCCGCGAAATTTCAAACCTAACCTTTATGTATAAATTGGTTAATAAACTTGTTCCGGACCCATTATGTTCTATTCTTTCCACTGCTTCTTTTACTGGAACTCATACCTACGCCACGCGCCAACAATTCGATCTTCCTCACTTCCGAGCTCGCACCTACCTTTTCGATAAATCTTTCTTTCCCTCAACCATTAGATTATGGAATCAACTACCTCTCGAAATACGGAAGTCAGACTCTATCCGTAAGTTCAAATCAAGCAAAGCCCAACCAGTAATCAGAGCCATAAAGTTTGAGGAGTTGTACAACTTTGGCAATAGATTTTAAGCTACTCAGCATACACGCCTCCGTTTGGATGCTAGCCAATAGACCATGTCAGAAATGAGTTTCACCACCAGATGGCTCTGGGGTACTATCCACCCTAGCCTGACAGAGTGCCCACTAGCTAAGCATGGCAGAGTATGGGAGGTGGAGAGTCTTTGAGTTGAAACAGGAACTAATCAAGAGAGGAGCACCAACTAAAGGCAAAAAAGTGTGATTTAGTAGAAGGTGAGTACTTGCTGATCAGTTTCATATATTATCTTACAGGAATTTATCCCAAGATTACAAGTTTAGTCACTTTACTCCAGTGGGTTGAACCAGCAGTTTACATCACTGGTCATATATTGCTGTGTGTGTGTTGTCTCTTGGCCACACACAATTCTGTGACAAGTCAAATTATGAGACTGTGATTAAAAGTATAATTAATGTTCCATAAAGAGAGACTTTCATAGCCATACATACATTATTTTGAATGTGGAATAACCTGGTTAAAGTGTACATAAGCCACCAGTAGCCTGACCTGAGCCAAGCCTCTGGGGCCCAGCCAGTAGCTTGTATATTGGGTCACTCCAGGGGATAAGCAAGGTGTTAATGCTGTTGTTGTCTAGTTCCTCTGGGGAGAGTGCTTTATGGGTGTGCTGTGTATACAAGACACTTGTTGGTAATGTGTTTGTCCAGAATAACAATGAGGTAAAAACACTGCATACTCAAAGGCAAAGATGAAAAACTGAACAAGAAAAGGAAAAGTAACTTTGGGATGGGACATGCGCATTGGCGGTATGTTTTGTGTGCTTTCAGTTATGGTTTTGAATCCTTGGTCGGGCCATTGAGGAAGGGGTGTTTCTTTTTTCAGACTGAGTATAGGTTCAGAATGAAAATTGTTATTTCTGTCATATGCGTCAAGTCTGAAAAAAAGTGCAAGACTAAATATGTGTCCTGTCAACTTAACTGTATGAGGTAATGAAGGGCAGCCAAGCTGTTCAAATGTAAGGAAAAGGGTAAACTTTCAAACTGGAGGGGACATAAAGTTACTTTTCCTTTTCTTGTTTAGTTTTTCATCTTTGCCTTTGAGTATGCAGTGTTTTTACCTCATTGTTATTCTGGACAAACACATTACCAACAAGTGTCTTGTATACACAGCACACCAATAAAGCACACTCCCCAGAGGAACTAGACAACAGCAGCATTAACACCTTGCTTATCCCCTGGAGTGACCCAATATACAAGCTACTGGCAGGGCCCCAGAGGCTTGGCTCAGGTCAGGCTACTGGTGGCTTATGTACACTTTGACCAGGTTATTCCACATTCAAAATAATGTATGTATGGCTATGAAAGTCTCTCTTTATGGAACATTAATTATACTTTTAATCACAGTCTCATAATTTGACTTGTCACAGAATTGTGTGTGGCCAAGAGAGGTATTTATACACACACACACAGCAATACATGACCAGTGATGTAAACTGCTGGTTCAACCCATTGGAGTAAAGTGACTAAACTTATAATCTTGGGATAAATTCCTGTAAGATAATATATGAAACTGATCAGCAAGTACTTACCTTTCTACTAAATCACACTTTTTGCCTTTAATTGGTGCTCCTCTCTTGATTAGTTCCTGTTTCAACTCAAAGACTCTCCACCTCCCATACTCTGCCATGCTTAGCTAGTGGGCACTCTGTCAGGCTAGGGTGGATAGTACCCCAGAGCCATCTGGTGGTGAAATTTCTGACATGGTCTATTGAACTCACATCTTTTCAAGATTGGCATTAAAAATACCCCAAAATGTTCCTGCGGCGCACCTAATGAAAATTCCTGCCATTACTTTTTTCATTGCCCTAATTACACTGTTCCCCGACCAAACCTTCATACTGTTATTTTACAGTATGCTCCTTTTACGTTACAGACAATACTCTACGGGTCCTCTAATTGTTCTCTTACGGAAAATATCGAGATATTCTCAGCCGTACATAATTACATCTCTGTAACCGAACGTTTCAAATCAGGTGTTGGTTGATCGCTAATCGCTTGCACAAGTATTTATACTACTTTACTGTTTATATACGGTACAAACAATTTACCAAATTCTGGAACATGTGTAAATATATAATTATTGTTATTGGTATTGTGAATATTATACCTGCTCCCCTATCTGTCTTGTTGGCGTTTTGTCCTCTTCTTTATGGTTTTGTGCGTCTTGTGCTGTCCTGTGATATGTGTCCTCTTCTGCGAGAGGGACTTACATAGGGCTTCGCCCTCTTTCCTAATTGCATATAATCATTGCTTTTGTATAATCTTTGTAAATTCAGTAAGTAAAATGTGTTTAAACCAAAGAAAGAAAGAAAGAAAGAAAGAAAGAAAGAAAGAAAGAAAGAAAGAAAGAAAGAAAGAAAGAAAGAAAGAAAGAATTCCTAGAAAAGCAATATGTCTGTTTTGGCACACAGAAATAATTATGAAAAAAGAATACCTGTCAAACAAAACATAATTAATAATAATAATAATAATAATAATAATAATAATAATAATAATAATAATAATAATAATAATAATAATAATAATAATAATAATAATAATAATAATAATAATAATTTATTCACCCCCAAATATTGGGGAAACACAGATAAATACATAGTCACATATACAATCGCATAATGATATACAGATATATACAAAGACGAACCATTATTGCTCGTAAAATATTAAAAAGCCGGGATCAAACTACCAAGATCTGGAGAGGAGCTGCTGTTATGGGCAGGCAGAGGCCGGGCAGGCGGGCCTGCTCACTAGAAACACCTAGTGAGCAGGACCGCCAGCACATGCTCCTCTGCCCA
The DNA here is from genome assembly GCA_964020975.1 of Hermodice carunculata. Classification (NCBI taxonomy): domain Eukaryota; kingdom Metazoa; phylum Annelida; class Polychaeta; order Eunicida; family Amphinomidae; genus Hermodice; species Hermodice carunculata. The sequence goes on along the minus strand of CAXHWN010000148.1, from coordinate 682,447 downwards.
TGGCTTAATAAAGTTCTCGTGGCAAATCAGGTACCCTAATGAGTCCACCACACCGTCCCGCGGGCGCTCCGACTCATGGACAGCCGAGGGACGGTTGAATCCAGTAAGCGCAACACTGGTCGGAGATAGGCCGAGATCGAGAATACGGTCGATTGTGGTGCCTTTATATCTTCGCCCAGAAACGATGTATTGGGCCAAAATATAAGAATAGAACGACAGTAGGGGAGAATCGACCATAAAGATACGATTGAACAGAGACAAAGTCATATATTTTACACGATCAGAAATGGTTTGAATGTCACAGGCCTTCAGCAGAGCAGAATGGTGCGAGCGCTTACCAATACCAAGGAAGCGCTTAACTAGAGTTCCCTGCGTAGATTCCAGTTCACGGAGGGAAGTGTTTGAAATGTTTACAGTATCAAGACCATATGTGAGAACAGGGGAACACATAGTGTTCCATAGATAAGTTTTAACATTAGTGTCCAACCCAGGGTATGATAGGCCAACATTACCAAGGGCATAATAACTCTGTCTGCATTTCTTGATTCTGTTCTCAACATGAACTTTACATGAGTTCTTGGAAGTAAAAGTTACACCAAGAATGTCAACATATTCATTCGCCTCCATAGATTCGCCACCTAACAGAAAAATTGGAGACTGGCTCAATAGTTTTCGACCCATAATAATACATTTAGACTTAGCAGGGTTAAAGTTAAATCTCCATTGTTTGGAATACTCATAACAAATGTCAATAGATGTTTGCAATCCAGTAACGGTGGCACTGAACAGGGTGACATCGTCTGCGTAGGCGAAGGCACTAAATGTGTCTCCACCCACGCAGACACCACCCCGGGCAGCATCCACCGTCTTAAGCATATCATTAATAAAAATGTTAAAAAAGTGTGGCGAAATGACACTTCCCTGGCGTACTCCCTTCGAGATGGGGAAGACATGGCTATACTCGCCATTCCATCTGACAATATTACGTGAGTGTTTATACCAATCATGAACTAATAACCAGTGTGACTTTGGCAAAATATTTAGGAGTTTATAAAGAAGGCCGTCATGCCAGACACTGTCAAAGCATTTCTGGGCATCTAGAGTGCAAACGTACACTGGCGAATTCATATCATTAAAAACGGTAACCAGGTCATGTAAGAAAGTACAACCAAACGTGACACTGCGACCTCTTCTAAATCCCAGTTGTGAATTACACTGGGATTCAGAAAGGGACGCATCGTCAGGAGTAATGGCAAGTTCGATTATTTTAGCATGTACTGAACTCAAAGTGATGGGCCGGTAATTCTCTTGGATATTCGGATTAAGAGTACTCTTCTTCAGAATAGGAATAGTGATACCAGTCAAAAATACATCCGGCACAATACCATATTGTAGAACAATGGAATATAGGGTGACCAGATGATCTAATAGAGGTTCGGACTCTCCGTAGATGAGGTGCTCTGTGGAGATACCGTCACATCCAGGTGAGGAGTTTCTCTTCAATTTATGAATAAATTTTGAAATCATGCTAGAAGTAAGTTTAATGTCATCTGGAGAAGAGGTAATCTCCTCAGAGAATAAACGACATTTAGACTTGACAATATCTGCTATATCACTCTGATGTGGGGTCAGGTTCTTAAAATTATCATTCATCACTTCCGAATAATATTTCGCTATTTGATCTGCATGGAGAACGGAATTAACCCTTTTCCGCTTCAATTTTTTAATACCATTCGAGAAAAAGTGGATTTTGCGTTCACGATACATATTGTTAAGTTTGTTGTACTGGATAGCTAATTCATTATGCATACATTGTCTAGAGAACTTACGAAAGACCTTTTTTTATGCCTTTGTAGCATTCGTATACAACTCCGGTATTATGGCGCCCATTGTCTGTCCATATACGCCACCAGAATTTCTTTTTCTTTGATAACTGGCTAAGTTCAGGGCACCAATATTTTTTAGGAGTAAAAGAATGTTTACCAGTACACCCAGACTCACATGCAGCGTGGTGGATGGCATCATTTATATCAGACAAATAGGCATCCACGAGAGACTGAATATCATCCCTGCTATAAGTATTACAAACGACTGGGGGCTGAATTGATGATAAACTCTCTTTCAAAATACGGTTATACTCATCAATACGAGGTTGACTCCCCCATGTGGGTGTCGGAAAAAACTTTAATGTAGGATGAGAATTACGTGCACGCCCTTTAGTTAAAGCAGATCGCAAGTCAAATGTGAATTCCGTCAAAACTGGCAAATGGTCACTTACGTTGGATGCAGTTAATTCCATTATTTTACACTCGGAAACAGATGAAGCATCATATGAAGAGACTAAAACATGATCTAACCATGTAAAAGTACCATTAGTAAACAAAAGTAAGTGTAATTTGGCGACTGAGTATACATGAGATCAGCTGCGATCAACTTATTAGCACACATGAAGTCGTAGAGTATACAGCTATGGCGATTAAAGCCGTTGTGTCGAAACCATGAGTTGTTTATCTTGTCATTATTAGGAAGTTTGACATTAAAGTCACCGAAGCACTTAATAGGGCATATCATAGCAAAGCTATCCAGAAAAGCTTGTAATGAGTCTATAACTTCAACAAAAAGATCAGTTTGTCGATGATCGTGATTATAAAAGGGCATATAGACATTGACAAGTATTTGAGCCATGTGGCCGTGCTTATCAGTAACAGCTACTGCCATTGTTCTTTCGTTTTGAGTGTCTAGTTCATAAAAATTTAAGTCAGTCTGGTGTTTGCAGATGATGGCTAAACCACCAAAGGGTCGGCCTCTGTACTTGGGGTCCAAGTCTATCATACCGGACTTTGCATATACTGAGTAGAAACCAGACGGGTCTTTGCAAGATAGACTATGTTCGATTAAGGATAATTCATTAGGGTGCAGCCAAGTCTCAGTAAGACATATAGCGTCACATTGGGTAAGAAGTTCTAAAATATGATCAGCCGACTGTAGGAAACCCTTACAATTAAAACTAACTACCTTTAAAAGTTTATTAGAAACATGTTTAACTAAATCAATCGAGGTATCTTCGGTGCTGGTAGTCAAATATGACTGGGTAGTAGGTGCGCTGTGTTGGTCTTGACCACGCGGAGTGCCTGGCGGCTGATGAACCTCCGTGAAGTCCCGATGAGAGTTGGTGAGGCCTCGCATCCGAGTGTGTCGACATGGTTCATTTTTACCCCTGAACCAATATGTACCCTTTCCAGCTGGACAGCTTATCCTAGTTAAACCATCCGCCAGTGTTTAACTGAAGTGGGAACAAGCTGGGGCATTATATTCAGTCCCAGTGATTGTAAAATAAACAGTTGCAGCTAGACCACCTGTATAAACCGAGGGAAATCCTAACAATGACTGCAACAATGTACATCCTACACCAGAGATGTAAAAACACGACCATGTGCCGACTAACCAAGAGTTGTTTATATTATTTAAAATTTCACGAAAAATCTCGAGCCTTTAAATCGAATTTTCGGCAAAAGACAGACAGAATACATATATTAATTGAATGAATTCGACTACAAAATGAAAACCACTGAAGTCTACAGATATTAACTTACCCTCAATTTTTGGTGGTGCGTTATTGACATCCATTATTTACTGGTGAATAGTGATTGGGGGTGGGGATGGGGGGGAGGTATTTGTTTTCCATGAGGCGCATCATTCTACCAACATTATTTTGTGGAATAAGTGTTGAATAAAGTTTGTCCGGTAGTAATCGTTTCAATTATTGTGTAGTAGCATTTCTAGGCACACAATTATTCTTTTGAACTGTGCGTGAATATCAATATTTCAGATAGCTGTACTGTGCACCTTCTATGCTGTAACCGAGCAACTCCCAACCAGCCGTCCAAGTTCAACCTCGTGGTCTGCATGGTACTTCGACCACGTGACCAACGTAATTAACCTGCGGGTCCTACCCTTATAAATATGCAGAAGTCATTTTTGACACACCCTCAGTGGTTTTTAATCTTAAATCGGAGATTTAAGATAATGTGTCAATTTAGAAAATTATAACAGCACACAGTACAAATATGGTGAAGACTTAAACCTTATTATAGCCGCCATTCAAACATCAATCTCACCACTCTACGATGCCCTATTTGAAAAGAATGTAACGATAAAGTAGAAATACTAAGCATGTAGTTCCATATATGCCTATACCAATGCTTTTGATCTTGGCATCAACGTTAATAAGTGTAATCAACAACATAATACCATACCGTTGATAATAATTTCTAATTAATGTGTTAATTAACTATCCTAAATTTAACTAGAAATAACACAAAATTCAAAATGCGTATTTTGTCTCCGTATTCTGAAAATGATTTACCCACAAAACTATAAACAACACAAATTTACCCTTAATGTATGGAGAGATTTGAAAATTATCATATTTAAGAGATTTGTTTCTTCTCATATCTAAGACATATTATGCAAATATGACTTCACCGCAACATTTATGCGTCCTGTTCATTCAATTCACATGACCTAGACAATGAACATTTTTTTTCAAGTCACAGTTATCACGACATAAAAGTATGTCTGTGTGCCAACACAAACATCCTCTTTTTCCAAAAATTCTTTATTAAAGTCTGTGTGTCAACATACACTTTTTGTTTTCTTCTTTTTAATTCTCATCAGCGGGTTTTAAATAAATTTCAAAAAGTTTTTCTTAGACTGCAGTGTATTAATGAATGGAATAGACTGCAGAGAGTTTAAAATACAATGCAGATAACTAAAAACTCTCTGCAGTATATTTAGGCCCGAAACTCTGATAATAAAAGCTAACCCTATTGAACAGGTTTAATTACATCTGAGTGACTGAAATACCTGGGCGCAGATATCGATTCACGGTGCAATTTTGATATCTACATAATCGAACCTAGTAAAAAGACTAAACAGTCATCAACCTCATCACACCGCTTTTAATCATATCTCTCGGCTAGCCTATCTATGTCTTTGACCCATCTTGTAATGTTTGCTCATTCACAGTTTCCTTGCACATTATCCTGCACCACCGGTCTTTACTCACTTGTTACATGTGTCTTACACCTGGTCCTGCGACCTGAATGTCCCACGCCTGCGGGTAATTGAAAACACGGCTGAAATTAAACTTTTGCTCAGGAATACTTGGCTGTAATTAATTCCACCAGTGCCCCAGTCATAAAAAATATGTAATAAATTGGCGAGTCCGACTTGGTACTACACCATATTGGGTCTTGCAAGCAAAAGGGAGCACCCATTTTATCTGCACAAACGATTGTCGATATACATTTCAGCGAGAAAATTTCGTTGGGACAGCCACTGGATGTTAAAGTTGACTTTTCAGTGCTATCAAGCATATAGAATATGTTTTTTCTTGTTTTCTTGCTTTTGACACCATGCAGCCACGTATATTCTAGCTGTTTGAAAACAAAAAACAAAAAACAAAAAACAACAAAAACAAAAAAAAAAAAACAAAAAAAAAAAAAAAAAAACAAAAAAAAAAAAACAAAAACAAAAACAAAACAAAACAACAAAAAAGCAAACACACGCACAAAAAAACCCAAAAAATAAAAACAAAGCAAAACAAAACAAACCAAAATTTAAAAAAATAAAATAATAATAAAAATAATAATAAAAAGAGTCAGTCTAAAGACATACAAATACAAGAACATGCAGACATCATGAATGAAATGCTGTGGCACACAACTTCATAACACTTGAAGGAAAGTGCATATTCTTTAAGACCTGGTACAAGAAAGGTTTTATATTTATATGGGATATCATAAATGTCCATAACGGAGGATTGATTAGGAAATAGGTTTCGTATAGTCACTTTTTTTTGTTTTGGGTTGTTTTGATTTTGTTTTTGTTTTTGTTTTTGTTTTTTGTTTTTGTTTTTTGTTTTTTTTTTTTTTTTTTTTTTGTTTTTTGTTTTGTTTTGTCTTTGTTTTGAGTCTAGTCCTTTTCTCTGCTATCAGCCATACCATGTCACTGGAAGCGCATAATTATTGCTCACCATTGTACCAGAAGTCCCAGTATTTAAAGCGTATTATAAATGTACTGTAGAAAGAAAGCTACAATCTTCAATTTTCCACTTCTTCATCATTTTGTGGTTCATAAATCTAGGCTTTAAAAATAGCTATTACAAATTCAGACATATGTGATTATTGCAATGAAAAAGACGGCATAATTTTACAAATTTGTAGAATGTTATCAGATTCAATCCTGCTGGAGATAAGTTCAAAACCTGGTGGAATGGAATCCACATAAGTGTAACAATGACTCTGTCTTCCTTTGACGTCACTTTTGGTCTTTTTAAGAAAAGAAAGAAATATGCAAACCAACAGATATGCCTACTGTCCCTCATCATCAGTGACTGTCCATGAAATTAACCGAGATTTTGACTAATTTACGGTGATAGTCCCACATTGAAACTGAGTACTTACTTATGTATCCTCTTTTTTTAAAATATTCTCTGTCCCTGAAGGTCTCAAATGATATTTTGAGTGTTGGCATCTCTGAGCCAAGTATTTCATTCAAAGCAAGCATGTGAACAGAATGAGATATCCTTGGTGCATAATTGTCTCTCATATTTGAAATACAAGGTCCAGATTGAAAAACAAGTTTTATATTCACAATGTAAATAGACTTATTTAAGAAACACTGGGGATGAATGGCTCATATTTTCACATAATTTATCTGCGACAACAGAATCTAATCACTGACTTGTCCGCACATCAAAAATAATGATTGATCCCCCAGTCCGATCCGGTGTTTACCCACGCCTTTCTGTTATTATTAGGTAGACATAAACAACGCGAAGTTGTGTTCCGTCGTGTCTGACATGTGTGACCAGAAATAGATTTTGGGCAGAAGTATATTAAGCAATTATGGACGAAGGAGGGCACAAGAATAGGTAAGTCGAATTGTGTAGCGACAGATATTTATTGGAATGACATTTAAGATGGATCCATGTGCCGTCTGAGATCAGTGCCGTGGTGTTTATATATAGAACCCACCAAAACCCACAAGAACTCACCATTTTCTGATATTGTGCTACAACTGTCAGAGGTAACTATAACACCAAAACCCTGAAAGTTGTGAGGCCAAGAAGTTAGGTCCACAATGAACTTAAACAGATCCATTCCTTGGTAAGATCAGATCCAAAACTAACCAATTACATGTATGGTACATGTGTTCCGCACCGTTTGAGGGTGCACTAAAGAATTAGAAAGCCTATACATTTCTTTGTTAATCTTGCTATATTTACAGGCCCATAACATTTTTTCAGTAATATTTACAGGAAAAACAAAATATTGCAATAAAAGTACAGGATTGAAGCAGTCAATTTTTGATCAATTTTCAAAAAAGCTTTCGGCGGAAATTTTTTTATGGCCGTACAAAGATGACACCTGGTGGTCACCAGACAAATTAAAGACAAATTGACAACACAGAACCATATATTTTATGTATTAATACATTTCACCTGATGGAAGGTTCAGTTAAAAAAACTTATGTATCTGACAGAAAAAATACTGTCGGTCTCAATTACACACACAATATTGGCCTTCCTCTGAAATAACATCTGCTGGAGATCACTGAATGCATGTACTATGCTAACTTTTCAGTGGCACTTACTCGGACCCTAAGACTTCGCGCATTAATTCTTTAGTGCACCCTTGAGAATAATCCTCAATCGGCGCAGCGCCATCTAGGAATTCCCAAGCGGCGCGCCCAAGGGAGAATCGGCACACGAAGACGCGGTGAGGTTCACACTTATTTTTGTTCTCTGTCGCTTAGATATGACTGCCAGGACATTAAAACATTTTTTGAACTGCCATAATAGCCTAGATTTTTTAAAAATGCCTAGTAATACATGGATATTCTCTATTGGCCCAGACTCCTGTACATGTGTACGTGACTCGTCTGACTTGAAATGGCCATTCGGATTTATTTTTGTCAATATTTTAGGTTTCTTAGATATTCTGATGTGGGCCAGGACCATGTTTTAATGTCATGGCAGTCATATCTAAGCTACAGAGAATAAAAATAAGTTGGCATGTCATTCAATGCCAAGGATATACTCTCGTGTAAACCTCACCGCGTCTTCGTGTGCTGATTCTCACTTGGACACGCCACTTGGGAATTCCTAGATGGCGCTGCGCCGATTGAGGATGATTCTCAAACGGCGCAGGTTCTCAATCGATGCGGAACACATGTAAAAGGATCCACGATGTACCAATTGAGTTGAAGTTCTCGATAAGCTAAACTTTCAGTGAATTAAAAAACACATAACAAAGTGCCAACAACTATATACTTACTGTTTATCTCACAGCATATGTAATGAACTTTCCGGTCACAAAAATTCACCACAATACTTTGGTTTATATTTGATTGAAATAGCCATCAACAAGGACTGATGTTTCTCTACAAGAAAACGTGCGTGCTTGCATGTTAATAAACAACACCGGGAATTTGAGGCGGCCTTTAAATAATGCGCCACTTCAAAAGTTTGAGTCTTCTTGAAATTGGTGGCAATAAGCAATGAAGTGCTGTTTTAGTACCCTGGAAACTGGGGTGCTTGGGGTTAAAGGTTGGTCCTACAAGAAGATAAACTAATTTGAAGAACAGCTCCTCACAAAAAACATCTCTCGTCTCATGGCATAGGAGCCGTGCATCAAGATCGCCAACATGGGAGTATATACATTTAGATCATGGTGAATCTTCTTAGCGCAAAAATCTCATTTATTCTCTTTGCGGTTTTGTGTATTGGCATAATGAGCATACATTAGATTCTTTTTTTTTTTTTTTTCCACTGTCCATTAGATGCCCCGATAGCACAAACCCCTACATTGAAGTTAGAATGACACTCAAATATTGTGATTTTTTCAGGTGTTCAAAATTTTATTTCTGCTACAGGTCATTTCGGCCCATCTGGTATAGGCTAAAATGCCTGCCCATTTCCACTATATACAGCTACATTTTTCCGCATATATGGATGAATCTCCTTTAAATCTCCATATATTCATGAAGCCTAAGAGGAATCATATTTTAACTGGGTAAGATGAAACATTCAGCCCCACTTTCTGTCTTGTCATGTGATACTGTCACCTTCTCTTTGGTCATGTGTGTCTTGTTTTGTCCTGTGTGCAGACCTGCCTAGTTCTACGGATTCGCCGTAGTTTCTACGTTTTCGTGTATTAAAATACGGCCTATGGTTTGGCCATCCGATACTACTGACAAGAAAAAAAAAAAGAATATAATTTAACTTAAAGCGGTTTGTAAACTTGTCTGCTAGCTTCATTACGCTTACGATATCCCTAATTGTTTATAAGTAGCATTGAAGTTAGCAGACACTATCGGGATGCATTAGCGGCACATAATCGTACAGCCTGTCATCTAGCGGCGTGAGTTGATTATACCTTGCGGGAATTCGATTTTTAAAAACTGCCATATTGAATTTTTTGTGTCATGGAGCGAGGAGGAACAACAGCAAGAAAAAGAGCCCGTCCCGATGAAAGTAATGGTGCCGTAAGTGGTAAACCAGCGAAGAAACCTTGCCAAAGATATAGGCGGAGTACCGACAAATGTGGTCCTGCCTTGGGCCTTCCCGCAAGGGAATGGGCAAAAATAAATCAGAGGAAACTCATCGGGACTCGGTAACACGGGCGGAGGCGATCCTGTGTCAAGTTGTAGCTCACCAGAATATCAGCATCAGTACAGTTGACATACTTGTTCCGGCATTGAAAGTCATGTTTCCCGATTCCAGAATACACTAAGTAAGATGGTACACTGCACAGTAATAATAGTGTACAGTATTGTGACTCTGCCCCCTCCCAAGGTAGCATGCATATGGACCTTGTGGTGTTTAAAAAGACTGTATTTCACATCATATATGTTGATACTTGTTGAACATATACTTTTTACCCATATACATGTATTTTAGTGCAAATTTGTTTTTGAAATAATAAAATAGTATGATAATATGCAAGCTTTTTGTGTTTTGACTTGAATTAAATGTTGATTGTGATACTAAAAACAAATATATATAGTTCCATAGATGGACTACTGACAAGTGGGTCAAACTACTGACAGGTGGCCTCAATTCTACTGAGGAGTCTGTTTCGAACTAGGCAGGTCTGTGTGTGCCCAATTGCTTATTTATTGGATTTATATTGTAAATTTTTGTGAATAAAATATGTTTAAACCAATGACACTCCTATGTGTAATAGTTTGATGATTTTCATCATTTTTCACCATTTTCAATTTTGTGATTTTGTGTATTGGCATAATTTGCATGAATTAAAATTTGAACATCATGACTGTTCCAAGCAATGTGCACAACTTCACCAATGCCAAACAGAAACTTACACTGTAATAAAGAACTAGAAAAAATTTATTTGCACTGTGTGTCTGAAATATTGTCTACTCAGTATTTGTTTAAGTCCTGCAACAATAACAATAGTATCCAAGAAAAACTTGGAAGTTATACAAGATTTAAATTTTGTGTATTCACCTAATTTGCATAAATTAAAATGTTACAACATTGGTTCATGTTTCAGTGGATGGGGCTATGTCCTAAACTTAAATATACAAAACCTCGGGACACAATTACATTCCTAATGCATACTTTGGGAGGTAATTGGTTTTATAATAAGTATAAACAGTATTATGTCTTATCCTGCTGTTATTTATTCGTTTACTGATTCATTTTGAAATTAAACGAAACCAGACTTAATGTAAGCCTACCGAGCCTTGAAGCTCTTCAATGCTCTCTTGACAGACAGCAAAATGCAGTGCAGCTAAGATGAGGGTGCTGCCCTCTATTTAGAACTGATGTAACTACAGTATGGTGTCACAGTATTTGACTACTTGTGCACATGGCTGCATAAAATCACATGTGTGGACTTGGGGTTTTACTCTGCACATTTTAAGAATTTTATTACCATGGTTTGGTCATTAACAGCTTGATATCAACATCTATCAAAATTTTATGTATTGTGGAAGTGTTTGTTGATATTTAGGGCCTTTGATGAATGTTCAAACTTCAATGGCAATGCATTCACTACTGCCAGCCATCATGTTGGCGCTTATTTCTCCCATCGCAAACTATTTCAATGCCTGTTGGACTGGACAACAGAGAATAAAATAACTAAAAACTGACATATATATATGTTCTTCATTCTGTTGTTGGAACAGATTTTGCTGGTATATGGTAATGAGATGATTTGCAAAGATATACTTGTACATGTTTCCACGTGTCTTGAAACTGTCATGCCGACAAAAACGTGGATCATATATTTGGGATACACAGGTTCACGATTTGATATGCGTATTGTGGCTTGTATCACGATGCACCGATGCACCAGTCAGTTGTTAAATCTCTATCAATTACCATTAAGTTTTTCAATATATCGCATAGAAACCAATTTCATATAAGTGACCCTGAGACCTTTAGCATTATGTTAAGATCACCCAAATACAATCCCAACCTACATGTAGGTCTCGCAAGGATACATAATCCTACCAAGTTTCATCAACTTCCATTATTCTTCAAGACGTATCCCAGGAAACCAGTTTCACGTAAGTGACCCTGTGACCTTCAAAATTATGTCAAGGTCACCCAAATACAATCCCAACCTGGGTCTCACCTTCAGATATAATCCTACCAAGTTTCATTATATTCCATCAATTTCCTGAAGACTTATTGCACAGCAACCAATTTCACATAAGTGACCCTGTGACCTTGAGAATTAGGTCCAGGTCACCCAAATACAATCCCAACCTAGGTCTCACATTGATACATTATCCTACCAAGCTTTTCAAGATATCACATGAAAAGCAATTTTGTATAAGTGACCCGGTGACCTTGAAAATTATATCAAAATCACCCAAATACGATCCCAACCTTGGTCTTGCTTGTGACCTTGACCTAATGTGTGAAATTGGTTTCTGCACCTCCAGCTTGGCATTGCTCACACCTCCAATAAGCAAATAATACACCTCCAATGGACCTCCAGTGGACCTCCAATGGACCTCCTTTGGGCAAGGGTGTATATGCTGACCTGGTCATTCCAGATTGCTAGCTTTAGGATATTGAACAAAAAGTAATTATAAGCAAATATGCAATAGAAATAATAAAGGAGGGCTTAAGTGGTCGTCTGTCACAGTCATAGGTGAATCAAGGTTTCTCCACGACAGTACGCTCCTGTTCATTTTGCCCAGGTCACAAGGGGTCAACCACAACGATGCCATGGTGGCTCACATGGGCCGTTGTCTTACTGCAAATACCAAATTTACATATTTTGTGCCAAAATAGTATAAATTGTAGGAGGAAAGTTTTAACATGTCTGTCACAAATTTAGATGTTCTTTGTGTGTTTTGGGGTTGATTAGTGATAGTTAAGAGTGAAATGATGCAAAATTTGCTACCCCGAAGAAAAAATCCAAGCTGGTGGCAAGGTCACGTGATCTTGAATTACCTTGGGGTATTTTTAACTACAAAAATAATAAGTTCTGCTTCTGTCCCTCATATGGTGAAAGTTTGAGAACATTTGCTATTATCGCTGGGAAATGAAGTTATTATTTCCCAACCTACCTTTTTTTAGCTCAGCTGACTTGTCAGTCAGCTGAGCTTTTGTGAGGGTCTGTCGTCTATCTGTTGTCCGTCCGTCCGTCGTCCGCAATTCACATTTTCGACTTCTTCTCTAAAACCATCAGCCAGATCCTCTTTAAACTTGGTAGCAATGTACATTGGGTGGGTCTGTACCAAGTTTGTTCAATTGGTCACGCTCCAGTAATTTTTGGATTTTTTTATGATTTTTTTTTTTTTGTTCTTTTTGGGGGCAAATCTTAAAAAATCTTCTTAACTGAAACTGCTCATCCGATTGCTTTGATATCACACAGGAACACTCCCTGGGACTACTAGTTCTTAATTTGTTCACCAGGTGGCGCTGCAATTTTTCCTATTTCACATTTTCAACTTTTTCTCTAAAACTGTCAGTCAGATCCACTTCAAACTTGGTGGGAATGTGCCTTAGGTGGGTCTCTACCAAATTTTTTCAAATGGTCACAGTCCAGTGATTTTTGGATTTTTAATGATTTTTTTTGTTGTTTTTTGGGGGCAAATCTTAAAAAATCTTATTTCTGAAACTGCCCACCCTATTGCTTTGATATCCCAATGGACACTCCCTGGGACTCCTAGTTTTTAATTTGTTCACCAGGTGGCGCTGCGATTTTTTTCCTATTTTTTATGATTTTTTTGTGTGTTTTTGCTATTTCCGGCTTCTTCCCCAGAACCGTCACTCAGATTAAGCTAAAACTTGGTGGATATGTTCCTTGAAGAAGGGTCAAAGAGAGTTGTTCACTAGGTGGTACTGCTGTGGATTCCTGATTTTTAAAGTTTTTTTTAAATTCAGGTGTTTGTCAGTAGATGCGGCTTTCCTACTGATTACTATGGAAGTCGATGGACATTCTAATGCTAATTCCTATTTTTGACTTCTTCTCCAACACTGCCTTCCAGACTTAATTCAAACTTGGTGGGGATATGCCTTGGGTGGGTCTCTACCAAGTTTGTTCAAATGGTCATGCTCCATTGATTTTCATATTTTTTTATGAATTTTTTTGTTCTTTTATGGGGGAAATCTTAAAATGTCTTCTCCGAAACCGCTCACCCAGTTGCTTTGACATCTCATGGGGACACTCCCGGGGAATCTTAGTTCAGAATTTGTTCACCAGGTTGTGCTGCAAATTTTTTCCATCTTTTTTTATGATTTTTTGTGTGTTTTTGATATTTTCGACTCCTTTTCCAGAACCGTTACTCAGATTAAGCTAAAACTTGGTGGATATGTTCCTTGAAGAAGGGTCAAACAAAGTTGCTCAAAAAGTTGACTTGGTTCATATTTTCATTCATTTTTTGAAAAAGTACAATATAAAAAAGATTTATATGAAACTTAAACATGGAGATTTCTTGTAATGGAAACAACTTACATACTGTTCGCCATGTTTATGTCACACTTTGTAGAATTGTACCTTTGATAGGTCTCTACATATGTTATTCAAATGGTCACACTGCATTGATTTTTGCATAAATTTGGGGGTAATTTTTTTTAAAATAAGCAGATGCATGTCAGCTGAGCACAGGATCATCATGATCCTCTTGTTCATGAATGTACCCCCCCCCCCCCCCCCAAATGAATAAGCAGCAATGAGGGCTGTATGGGATGAAATTTGAAAAATTATTCCACTTGGTTACCATGAAAACCAGGGAAAATGTACAAAATAGCTATATTTTTGTCACAAGATAGTTTAAAATTTATTCATGCTGTCATTTTGTGCATGGAACTTACAGGGAAATATAATTGGGCGAGGTTTTATCAACTGAGTCACAAAATTTATATATTATTTTTCTGGAAAATAAGGTAATGCAGATACCATGTCAGCAAGTATAAAGTTAGAAAGCCCTGGTCCCAATGATAAGTTCTGTATAAAGCATGAAGGACAAACAAAAACAACACTAATAGTGATGAGCAGTCCAATATCATTCATTATTTTGCTAAAAATCACTGACACAGGCTACATTGCCCCTGCAACATGCCCAGACTGGAACGTGTTAAACAGTCAATCTGACACCCAACCCCAATGTAGGCCTGCCTTGCAAACACCAGCAACTGTCAAAGCTCTCCTGGCCAAGTGCTATACCAGCATCGAACTGCACCATCCACAAATGTTATGAAATAATATACAATACGTTTTTAAAATGTGTTGTATTTTTACTTATATCTAAATGTTTTTTTTTTTAAAGTAATAAGAGGTATAATGCACAAATACTCCACTCATCCATACACATGATTTGTTTACTACTTCTGGTGTTCTGATTGGCCAGCTGTTTTACTGTGGTCTTTTGAAAAAAAAAAACAGTACACATGTAGAGATGGATTTTTTTATTGGCAACTTGACTGAAATCCCCACGGACAAAAGTTATGCCCTAGTCACACATACACGTTCTGGCGACACGTTCTGCTACGATCTGGGTGAATGTGGCTACTCGTGAGAGAACGTGAAGCAGATCGCAGTTAAACTTGAGTGATCCTATAAAATCCTGCCAGAACTTGGGAGATCGGGAAGTGGAAAGGTCCATTTTAAACTGCTTAAAATGCACGTGGCAGAACGTGTGCTTTTCCTAGAGTGTGTCTATTCGTAGTTGAACAAACTAACTCTGGGCTCATCGTAATGTTTCCCTAGCAAGAACGTTGTTGCAATCGGGAGTGGACTTGACTAATCATAGTGGAACGCAACAGTTCTGGTACATTCTGTCATGGCAATTCAGGTTTTCTGTGAATGGGAATGATCATGTTAGGAGCATGAGAGGTTGTAGCAATGCCATGGTATATTGTGGCAACATCGTTTGAGGACGTACAGCAAATGTGGCAGAACATCAGTGATCAGGTTAGGTCATGTAGCAAGATGTACCACGTCGTGGCAGATCTTGATAGAACATAGCATTGTCGTGAGTGCATATGTTTATGATACGACCTCACAAGATCAATTCCCCTATAAAAACGTGTATGGACGTAGCAAGAATGTGGGTTATTGCTAGAGAGCCTAGTAGAGTCGTGGCCTAGCATACGGGATCGGCCGATTCATGGTTTTCCCGCAAAAAGTAACTCGCTCTCCCATCACCTACAGAATGGGCCTAATCGGCTGAAAACGTGGCTAAGAAAGTTTAAGTGTGACCTAGGCCTTACTTGTTCAACTGTAGACTAAATGATTTTCCTTTTCAAAAATTAAGGAATTCCACTTCATCAGCAAAAATTTTCAAATTCTGTTTCACTGCTGTCTATTTATTATTCATATAAGAAAAACTATCAAATTCCATTTCAAGCATGAAAAAAATGCACAATTTCACTTCGGTTTCGGAAAAAACGGAAAATGATTGGCCCTAGAACTGAATAAACATGGGGACTGTCTGGTGTGTACACTGAAGGTGAAAGTATGTACATGAGAACAACAAAACTACAATGGACAAAAAATAGGAATGTTAATGACTAATGGCCATTGCAAATGCACTGCTATAATTTGAAGCTGCAAGGTGGCATGCAAGTTAAAAATTTGAGATAGCTTTTTGCAGAGACATGTACTTTTGTTCAGATCATTCTAGCACAAATTTGAAGATTTTAGTTTTTATCTTGAATATACATTTTTGGAAATATCCAAAATTTCACAAAAAACACATTGAGCTCGATATATATATATATATATATATATATATATATATATATATATATATATATATATATATATATATATATATATATATCGAGTGAACAATGGACCCCTCTAATAAGCCCCCCCCCCCCCCCTTGCCATAGGCCACCTCCTCCTGCAGCAATTAAAGGGTGTGAGGTGTGCCATTTCTCTTAGAATTACTACATGTATATTGCCCCCCCTCCCCCCCTCCCCCATGAAGGCCATCCCTCTAATGTGGCCAAGTGTTTTCTCGTCCAGAGTAGGGGTGGCCTTATTAGAAGGGGGACCACTCTATCATCTATGGATTTATAATGCTAGGAATACATTATATGTCCACATGTATGATATTTGGCCCAGAAGTAAAGTCCCTTTTCTAGTTTGGATATTACCTTAGATATAATGAAAGTCACCCTGCTTGAACTTACCCTACCTTTATGACAATGTTTTATGATGTTTGGTATGTTACATGTACACGTATGTATATATATATATATATATATATATATATATATATATATATATATATATATATATATATATATATATATATATGTATATATGTGTGTGTGTGTGGTTATTTATCATATAATATTCTTTGCAGCTGTGGAGACAATGGAGAGCCACCACTGAAGTGTATGTGTTATAATGGTGATGCTGGTAGCATTATGGATGAAAACAAGGCAGCTTCAAAGGTATGTGCTCTTTGTTGGCCACTTTGTGGAGAACATTTGCCATATGCTGTGCTGTGATTTTCCAATATTTTTTTTCTGCAAAAAAGTGTGTTTTCGCAGGAATCAATTTCTTCTCCAAAACCATCACTCACATTACGCTTAAACTTGGTGGAAATGTTCTTTGTAGAAGAGCCAAACCTAATTATTTACTTGCTGGTGTTACTACGAATCCCTGATTTTTAACAAACTTTTCAATTCGGGTACTTGTTGGTTAATTCATGCAGCGCTGTTGATTACTATATGCAAGTGAATGGGGATTGCAACATTTGTTAATTCACATTTTTGACTTGTTCTCCACAACCTTTGGCCAGATGCACGGGAAATCTAATTTTACTGGTGACTTTCATGAATATCAGGTATGCTCTTGCTAAATGATCGAGATCTGCACTGGATGTATGAGCCAATGTTGGTGACTGACAGATGCCAGACGACCATGAAATCTTGTTCTCAGATCTTGACCTAGTGGAAAAGTCACATCCTATACTTTTGAAAAAAAAAATTGGTCTTAAAGATATGACTTTTACCTGGGTAGATACGGTAATGGAACATTTTTGACGTGCAGTTTTGAAAAACCATGTTCAAAAGTTTGGTCGGAGGGATCAAACGAATCATATTTAATAAAATCAATTAATTGGCCAAACGTTATTATGGATACTGCTTGATACATGTGGCCATGCACAGACTACAGTTATAAATCCTTCTATTTTTCATATTAGCATTTTTCAGTCTAAAAAATCAGCATTTTGGTATTTTAAAATTCCATGAACCGCATTTAACAGATAAAAATGTCAGAAAAACATGGATGGATTTTTGTCACTTAATTCCCAGCTTGTTAATTTGTGATAATTGAAATATGAAACCACACCTTGATGTCAGCTTTATACAGGTGTATGAACTGTGCTCTTGCCAGGGTCACATTCTTGTCCTTCCTCACCATAAAGTTCCCACCTGGCCTGGAAGACAGTGCACCTACAGTTACGCCCGGCTAAAAGTTAACAGCCAAACGCTTTTTTTGCGTTTTGCTGGTGTTTGGCTTGTGTTTGGAAACGTTTGGAATGTGTTTGGAAAGTGTTTGGAATGTGTTTGGAAAGCTTTTGGGAAAAATCTCAAACACTTTTACAAAACGTTCGAACACTTCTCCAAACGCGTTCAAACACTTTCCAAACGCGTTGAACAAGTACCCGAACGATTTCAAACACTTTCCCAAACACACTCAAACACTATGCATTTCAAACACTTCCATTTAAATGATGAAGAATCTCCAAATGTATTTTCAACAGGTCCAGGAATATATGATGTACCTACAGGTAAATGTGCACTTATCCAGCATTATAGGTTGTATATATTTAATATATAAAACACGATCCAAATAGGTTTACCCAAGTGTTAATTCAACTAAAATTAATTAAAGACTTAATTCTTCATTTAAGATATCATGAATACTTCATCTTTCAAAAACTGTTTAGGAGTAAATCCATCGGCAATATCATGATCAGATCATGATTCATGATCAGATCATGATTCATGATCTGATCATGATATTGCCTATAAATTTACTCCGACATAGCTCCTAATTTTCGATTAAAATATATATATAATTACTCCAAGGACCAATGGAGTATCGACTGGCTTACTCCACTGGAGCTAATTCTATTGCTTGGCTTAATAAGCCATACAATACTTAAATTGAGCTGCTTCTGTATTTCCATTCGAAATTTTAAAAGTTAGCCTTTTTTCAAGAACTTCACTTTCAGAACAAGTATGATAGCGACTGGGTATACTTGCTACTGAAAGATCTGTAACCTTATAATAAATGAAGTGTTAAACCTGTTAATGTAGGCATATTATTTGTTTTCTTCTACCTATACTTATTTTCTTCCTTAATTAGGTATGACCATGTCATAATATTGTTGATTACCAGTAACAATATAAATATTAGCAGGTAAAGGTGACAAATACATATTTCCAGGAATTATTTGTCATTGACTCATTATTTCTTTTCTTCATTTCAAGTTAATTTGAATCAGATATAAAGCAGAATTTGATTTGTGGAGCCCAGATTAGTGAAGTTTGCATCCCTGAAAATCCAAATAGTCCGTATGAAAATGCAGTGGCAAATGCCAGGAAAACGCATGTGAGAGCATCTATTTTTGATAATTTTCTGCACATGTTGTTGGAATTTTTAGGTGCTGATAAGCTTTTTAGACACTTGTTAAAAAATATTCCTGTCATTAGAATTAGATTACCAAGTGTACATATACATGTATCACATACGTTTGGCGCAAAGTGTAAAGTGTTTGAAAACGTTCGGCTTTCATCAAACGCGTTCGGCAAAGTGTTTGAAAGCGTTTGGAAAAGTGTTTGAAAGTGTTTGGCAAAGTGTTTGTAAAGCGTTTGGAAAGTGTTTGCAAAGTGTTTGCTAGGCGTTTGCAAAACGTTTGACTTTCACTGAAAGTGTTTGGGAAACATTTGGGAAACGTTGGTGCGTTTGGCGTTTGTTAACTTGAACGCGAGCGTAACTGTATATGAGCACCAATGAAGCAACTCTATGATGCAGCAAACCTGACTAAGCTTACTTTATTTAAACAGAAGCTACAGCATGCTGAAAACACAGTATTTTCACAATTACGGACTATCTCCGTTGGAATGCGCAACCAGCCAATCACAACTGTGGTCTGTAACCTATTAGACTTATCAAAATTTTTAAAACTTGTCTAACTGAAGCCACAACTTGTTTTCTGCAAAGGATTTGCATTAACTTTATCAAACTTCAATATTAAGGAAAATATCAACTTTTTTGCAAGCAACCGTTAAATCTGAAGAATGAGTTTTTATGACAAATAAAATAATTAATTAAAATTTTGAGGAAAATTATATAATTGCATCTAGTCAATTCTTTTCTGTCCAATATGAATAGGATACACAATGGGCTATGATGCAAGCCCATGATCACTTGCCTGCATGTCCTGCCCTTACAATGAGAGATCAAATTACAATGCCCCACCCCTTAATTTTAACCCAAATTTTGAATATATTGCTAAAATTTTATTAATTTTTAGGTGAAATTGGTGATTTTTTTATTATTTATGGATAGATTTGTAACATTTGTCTACAAAAAATATGACATCTATCACTGCTGAGTCATTAGTGGGGGATGGGGGGAGAATCAGTTACACCAAGTCAGCATCTAATACCAGTCATTATGGCAGTTTTTCCTGATATAATCTGAATTATGGCAGACAATGGAATAGTTTCAGTGTTTAAACATTATTGACCCATTAAAGGGCACAGTTTAAGACCAGTAGGTCACAGATTAGAGTTGCAGTGTTCAGCAAATTATGTTTTTTGGTACTAAAATTATGGAATTTTAATGCGCCCATTGTTTGAACATTAGGAGGGCAGTTGGGTGATTCAGCTTCTACAAGCCAATAGTGCTATGCCTTTTTTCTGCAGCAGAATGCATAAGGTGTGGTTTATTGACATGGTTTCTGATGTATGTGCACATATTAGAAAGAAAATGACAAAAGTTTGTACAGTTACTCCAATATCATAAATACATATTTGTATTCACAAGTGCTCTGATTTTAAATCTGATAAGCATCCAATAATTAATCCAATTATCAGGCCTAGGTGTTTTCAGGCAAGTGTTTAACGGAAGCTAACTTTTTTCTTTTACCTGGTTTCACTTTCTGAAACTCTTGTAATTATATGTGGTTGTATGTCAAAGTTCAAATGTGTTGCCACCTATGTACACTAGCTTGGTAAAAGTTATAAAATCTGCAGTTCATTAGTGCTGTCATCCGTATTCATGTACATAAATTGATTCATTTATGTGAAAATAATATGCTGATGAACTCAACAGCTCAACAAAGTCAGCATGCCTGATTTTAAATGGTTTACCCTAGTCAAATGACACAAATATATGACAAGCTTTTGTCTGCAAAAAAAAAAAAAAAAAAAAAGAAAAAGAAAAACAATGATGGGGGGGGGGGGGCAAGAAACAAAAACAAAGCCAAAAAATAAAGAAATTTGCATTTTACCTAAGATTTGTACAGCTCTACTGACAGACAATGCGCATTTTTTCTGGTATGCCCAAAATCACTTTGACATGATTTTGTATAAACAGCTCTGCATATGAATGGAGGCCATAGGCCTACAATGACAATGCCACAAAATTAAAATTTTAAAACAGAGGGTTACTAAGTTTCATATTAATGGGATTAGCATAATTTATTCATATCATATTAGCATTGTTAATTTCTCATACACACATATGATTACCTGTGTGGTACCTGTGAGGTATCGCTAAATACAAAGGGCTATGGAAGTTATCTATCTACCAAGCAGTCAGCAAAGGAGGCATGGCCTGTGCACTTGTTAAATGTCATGCAGTGAATCCTGTTATTATTTATGCAGTGTGGTTCCACCGATAGGTGCAACATGTCTATGCACAATGATTTGTGACATAAATGTGATACTTCGTGAATTTTTGCAATATTGAGACTGTTAAACTTGATATTCACAGCCAATCTGTGGGTGTAAAACTTTTTTTGTCCTTTCATAAGCTGGCCTGAGGTACACAATACCATAGCCCAAGCCATTTGCCTTGCGATCTACAGTCCCAGGACCATATCTTGCATGCTGCATCCATGTAAAAGTTGTTAGGATCACTCAAAAGTGTCCAGGCAGCTGTCAAAAAGTGCTGACTTCCCATTTTTAACTCGCTTGATGGACGATAATAGAATAACAACATGACCATGTGAGTCCCAAAACATACAGAGTAAGCCCTAATAGGCCACAGACTACAGTTATAAATCCATCTATTTTTTATATTAGCATTTTTCAGTTTAAAAAATCAGCATTTTGGTATTTTAAAATTCCATGAACCACATTTAACAGATAAAAATGTCAGATAAACATGGATGCATTTTTGTCCTATAATTCCCAGCTTGTTAATTTGTGATAATTGAAATATGAAACCACACCTGGATGTCAGCTTTATACAGGTGTATGAACTTTGCTCTTGCCAGGGTCACATTATTGTCCTTCCCCACCATAAAGTTCCCACCTGGCCAGGAAGACAGTGCACCTATATGAGCACCAATGAAGCAACTCTATGATGCAGCAAACCTGATTAAGCTTACTTTATTTAAACAGAAGCTACAGCATGCTGAAAACACAGTATTTTCACAATTACGGACTATCTCCGTTGGGATGCGCTACCAGCCAATCACAAATGTGGTTTGTAACCATATATGAGGGTGAGACTTAGTCAATACATGGGTGACCTTGACCTCATTCTCAAGGTCACAGTGCCAGTTACTCAAATTATATTGTTCATGGGATAACTTTAAAACTATTTGACACGTACATGTTCACTTGTGACTTTTACTGTTTACTTAATAATTGAAGAATATATTCACATTTATGGCTTCTTCTCCGGAACCCCAGCCAGATGCACTTCAAACTCAGCAGGGATGTACCTTGGGTGGATCTGTATCAGCTTTGTTCAAGTGGTCATGTTCCATTGATTTTTGGATTTTCTCTGAGTGTTTATCTTTGGCAAAATCTTAAAAAGTCTTCTCTGAAAGCACTTTGCCAATTGCGTCGAAAGTGCATAGGGATACTTCTGGGTACTGCTAGACCTTAATTTGTTCAACAGGTGGTGCTGCAATTTTTTAATATTTTTTTATGAATTTTTGTGTGTCTTCACAATTTTTGACTTCTGCTCCAAAACCATAACTCAGATTATGCTGGATCCTGGTTTAAATGTGCGTTGTGGAAAGGACGCACAAAGTTGTCCATTAAGTGGCATTGCTGTGGATCCCAGATTTATGATATTTTTTTCACTTTGGGTGCATATGAGTAAATGCATACACCCCTATTAATTATGTCTCCCCGTGCAACAGGGTAACATATTGTTTTTGTGTCCGTTTCTTTTTCTTCTTCCTCCTCTTCCTCTTCCTCCTCTTCCTCTTCCTCCTCTCTCTCT
Organism: Hermodice carunculata; assembly: GCA_964020975.1. Taxonomy (NCBI): domain Eukaryota; kingdom Metazoa; phylum Annelida; class Polychaeta; order Eunicida; family Amphinomidae; genus Hermodice; species Hermodice carunculata. The sequence goes on along the minus strand of CAXHWN010000148.1, from coordinate 659,456 downwards.
TCCTGCTACTCCTTCTCCTCCTCCTCCTCCTCCTCCTCCTCCTCCTCCTCTTCTTCTTCTTCTTCTTCTTCTTCTTCTTCTTGTGTCCGTTGCGGACGCAATATCTCAAGAAAGATTTGACTTGGGAAGTTGAAATTTTTGTGAAGATGTTCCTGTATAAAACTTTGTTTGGGATTGCAGATGGGTGAACTTGATCTATTTTTCAAGGTCACATGGGCATGTCATGTAAAATTGAGGCGGATGCAATAACTCTGCAAGGATTTGACTTAAGAGGTTGGAATTTTGCATGATTATGTACCATAATATGAACTAGGTTGGGAATGTAGATTGGTGACTTTGACCTATTTTCAAGGTCTCATGACCACTTTTAAAAATCATTGCAGATGCACTCGAGAAAGATTTGACTTAAAGAGGTTGATATTTTGTGTGATTATGTTTCTATGTCAGATTTTTGTAAGACTTTGCTTGTAACTGCAGTTGTATGACCATGACCTATTTTTCAAGGTCACTTGGGCATGTCATGTAAAATTGACATGGACGCAATAACTCCGCAAGGATTTGACTTAAGAGGTTGAAATTTTGCATGATAATGTACCATAATATGAACTAGGTTGGGATTGCAGATGGGTGACCTTGACCTATTTTTCAAGGTCACATGGGCATGTCATGTAAAATTGATGCGGATGCAATAACTCCGCAAGGATTTGACTTAAAAGGTTAAAATTTTGCATGATTATGTACCATAATATGAACTAGGTTGGGAATGTACAGGGTGACCGTGACCTATTTTCAAGGTCACATGACCACTTTGTAAAAATCATTGCAGATGCACTCATGAAAGATTTGACTTAAAGAGGTTGACATTTTTTGTGATTATGTTTCGATGTAAGACTTTTGTAAGACCTTGCATGTAACTGCAGATGTATGACCATGACCTATTTTTCAAGGTCACATGGGCATTTCGTCTAAAATCAATGTGGACGTGATAACTCAAGGAAGATTTGACTTGGGAAGTTGAAATTTTATGTGAAGATGTTCCTATATATGATCTTTCTTTGGATTGGAGATGGGTGACCTTGACATATTTTTCAAGGTCAACATGGGCATGTCATTGCAAATTGACACGCATGCAACAACTCTGCAAGGATTTGACTTAGGAGTTTGCAATTTTGCATGTTTATGTACCATAATACCAACTAGGTTGGGATTGTAGATGGGTGACATTGACCTATCTTTAAGGTCACATGGCCACTTTTTAAAAATCATTGCAGATGCACTGGAGAAAGATTTGTCTTACGGATGTTGACATTTTGTATGATTATTATGTCTCCTGGTGGAAGCCGGGGGACATATTGTTTTAGTGCCCATTTCTTCTGCTTGTTGTTGTTGTTGTTCAGGTTCTTCAACACTTGGTTTCCGTGCGATAAGTCTTGAAGGACGTGACAGAATTTGATGAAACTTGGTAGGATTATGTATCGAGGCAAGACCTAGGTTGGGATTGTATTTGTGTGACCTTGACCTAATTTTCAAGGTCACAGGGTCACTTATGTGAAATTGGTTTCCGTTCGATAAGTCATGAAGAACAGGATGGAATTAGACAAAACTTGGTAGGATTATGTATCTAGGCAAAACATAGGTTGGGATTATTTTTGGATGACCTTGAGCGAATTTTCAAGGTCACAGGGTCACTAATGTAGAATTGGTTTCTGTTCGATAAGTCATGATGAACAGGATGGAATTTGATGAAACTTGGTAGGATTATGTATCAAGGTAAGACCAAGGTTGAGATTGTATTTGGGTGACCTTGACCTAATTTTCAAGGTCACAGGGTCATTTGTGTGAATTTGGTTTCTCTGCAATAAGTCTTGAAGAACTTGATGAAAATTGCTAGAGTAATGTATCTAGGTGAGAGCTACAATAGGATTGTAATTTTCAAGCAAACTTGGTCATTTGTAATTTGTTGTCACCTGTAGCTTATTCAGAGACGTAAGTGTTTCACTGGGAGACATTTGATTTTCTGTTGGAAAATCAGTCTGTTCTAGTGTATCTATGTAAAACTTTTGTAAGACCTTGCTTGTAACTGCAAATGTATGACCTTGACCTATTTTTCAAGATCAAGTGGGCGTTTCATCCCCCCAAAAAACATTTTGAAATGTCAATAAAGAGTGTACCTTCACTCTATCTGTAGATCATTGGAATCGGTATGCCTATTTATAAGAATAAGGTGACAATAGTAAGGGCGCACAGGGAGACATTTGATTTTTGTTGGAAAATCAGCCTGTTCTAGTTAAGATATGCAAGCTGTGTCCGTGGGGAATGCAATTGTAATTCACACTTTTGACTTCTTGTCCAAAACTGTTAGCCAGATTCACTTCAAACTTGGTGGGGATATACCTAGGGTGGGTCTCTGACATGTTGCTTCAATAGGTTGTACCCTAGTGAATTTTAGGTTTTCTATGAATTTCTTTGTTCATTTTTAGCATCGATTTGGATGCAATGGTTGATTCACATTTTCGGCTTCCTCTCCAAAACCGTGAGCCAGATTCATTTCAAACTTGGTGGGGATGTGTCTTGGGTGAGTCACTACCAAGTTTGTTCCAATGGTTATGGTCTAGTGATTTTTGGATTTTTGATTAATTTTCTTAATTTTTTTGAAAAAAAAAATCAAAATCTTTTTGTCCAAAAGCACTTGGCAAATTGTTTCAAAATTGCATAGGGGGCAATTCCATGAAAAATCAACCTGAGGGTGACAATTTTAAAGTTAAAATATCTTGTCAAATTGGGTGTTACTCTTGAGTTGAAACCCCAGTTTCATATGAATGAAACATATTTTTTCATGTTTACAGCTATTTAGTGTTTTAAATTGTGCCTGAACATGCGGAAGAGAGATGATATCATTTGTAGTAGGTGTTAAATAAGGGGAAATTTCAATGTCATAAACAGATAACTTACAATGAATAAAGTAGGTGTAGCTATTTGTGTATATGAAGGGGAAGGATAGTGGAGTATGATGGAATAAAGAAGAGACAGCAATTTGTTCATTATTTGTGAAAGGCCACATCAACAATATTAGGAGACTGAACTCTACGTCCAACACAAACACACACACAAACAAATTGTTAATTTACAGTATCATTTTTGATCAAAGATCCTCAAAATTTCAAACTCTCTGTAAGTTTCACTTCCCCAGTGCACAAATAGAATTTTAGCAAAAAATTCTTCGAAGCTTTTGAATTATATGTATATATACAATTGAAAGTGTGTATGTCAGACACCATCTTGAATGTACATGTACATCCGACACCACAGATTTGTCTGATGATTATTTTCTGAAAGTGTGGAGAAGTCTTAGCAAAAAAGGGGCAGTTTTGGTTACATAATGCTTTACAAATAAGATCAATTCACCTAAAACATGATTGGCTAAATTTATGTACATGTATGCATAATGATATACAAGACTGGAAAATATGGTTCAATATCAAATCACCAACAAAATGGCAATTTATGCAATATTTTTTTCCTTACCGTGCTTACAGACCTTCCAGATTTTCAATTTTCTGTTAGTTTTACATCCCTGATACAGAAATAAGGTTATATACCAAAGAAGAAGTCAAGAAGTTTTGCCTCAAATAGATAATTCAAAATGTGTATTTCTGCTGTCTTGAGGGTATATCAGACACCGCAGTATGGTCTGCAGATACAATGTAACTCTCTTGAAATGAGGACAAATCCCAGCTGAAAATTGATAACACAAGTTGTAATGCAAAATAAGTTTACTTCCTTAAACATTTTCAGATTTATGTATGCATGATGCCTCTACAGAAATTTTCAGTGTCCACATAGTCTAACAAAACACCAAATTGTTGATTCTACATGTAGATAGGCCCCCCCTCTCGATGTGTTCATTTACAAGGCCAGAAAATATTTTCAGTATATCCCTCTAGGTATATATAGACACAACACACCAATGAAAATAAATGAATTTCCTACTAAAGTTCCTTAGAACTGTAAAATAATAGTTAGAGGTGTACATCCCACACCAAAAAAGTGTACGTCCAACACCATGATATCAATCCTTCTAATTTGTTATTGAAACATACATGTGATTGTCAAAATGTCATCTCAGCCCTGTACTGTGTTATATCTCTTTATACAGTAAATGTGTGCGAGGTTTATTGAAGTTTCAATAATTCATGAGTTTCTGTAATGAATCTACAATGTTGAGAAAAGTGATTTTTTAAAAATATGTCTGGCACTGGGACATTTGGTTTAATGATGTAAATAATTTGAGAACAGCAGATGTAATCATGGATATATGTAATTTATACACCATACTATTATTGAACATTATGAACAAATTTTTTGGTTTATTAACTTGCTGTTATTTTATGGGATCAAGGCATAGTCTCTGAAGTGTACGTCCAACACTGTGGAATTGCCCAGGGACACTAGTGCAAATTGCTTCCAAATTGCCTAGGGACACTAGTGCAAGGGCAATACTTTAAATATGATTTTTAAGGATTTTCAATGCGGGTACTTATCGGTCAATGCAGCTTTCCTGTTGATTACTATGTAAGTCAACGGGGATTCTAATTCACAGGACCACTGACACGGAATTTACTGTTTACTTGATAACTTGAGATCTGTTTTGAGTTAGTACCATGATGCTGCACATGTAAATGTTTCTGTATGAAGGTCATGCTTAGACAGTACATAAATGACCTTGACCTCGTTTCTGGGGTCACAGTGCAACATACATGAATTTTACTCTTCACTATAACTTGAGAACTACTTGAACCTTGATGTACCACATTTTAGTGTTGTACTGTAAAGGTCAGACTTACTCAGAACATGGGTGACCTTGATCCTTTCCCAAGTTCACAGAGCTGCAAGTGTGATGAATGTCTAGGTCAGCAGAGCATGGGCTGTTCAAACAGCCCTCTTGTTTCCTTTCATTGTCTCAGCACATTTGAGTTCTACTGTTTCATACATAAAGATATTATTAAAGATTTCATATTCTGTAACTCTGATTTACGAAAATGCTTAAAGCACAGTTGCAAAATATGGAATATTGATAAGTATTTTATGCTCATGTGCTATTTACTTTGATTATGGTAAAAAAAAAAAAAAAAAAAAAAAAAAAAAAAAAAAAAAAAAAAACGGCAGCCCTCTTTAAAATCTGATACCCTCATCAGTTGAAAAAAAAAAGTTCATGAGAAACAATTAAATTTATATGGCCAAACAAAACTTAAGAATTGTGACAAACATAGCCCAGTCAGGAGTTGTACATACATCAATGTGCCTGTTCACAAAACACATTTTGGTACAGTGTGAAAAACCATTAATTATAGGAATGTGAATAAATTTTGTCAATAATGCATGCAGGCAGGTTACGCAGTAATTGTGAAAGGAAATATCTGATACATTTTTATGATCTACTTTTTGCGGGTACGTATTTGGAAGGAAGGATCATCTCTCTGGTGGGTGAAATTTGAATGAGTGGGTAGGGCAACAGTAAACATATTGTGAAAAAATCCAGGTAATTGATTTTGAAACTCGCAATAAAATTTCAGTGCCTTTAAACTAATACAACTTGTATTTTTAGGAGGTTCAGTTTTTTTTCTTTTATATAGAAGATCAGTATGAGTGATATACTTGGGATTGCACATTAGATGAACAGCTTTTTATGCCCCCACCGAAGGGGCGGGGGGCATATAGATTTGCCCTTGTCCGTCAGTCCATCCGTTCATCCATCTGACATTACAGTTGCCACATTTGTGCCACACATGTCTCCAAAACCATTTCAGGTACAACCATGAAACTTTGTGGAAACATGTATCAATATATGAAGGTGTGCACCTGGTGTTTTGTTTGTCTCTTGAATTAATTATACAGTGTTAATTAAACATTAATCAACTTAGGGAAAATGTTGATTCAATGTTAGACTGGTCACATTTGTGTCGCTTGTATCTCAAAAAGTATTTGAGGTTCAACCATGAAACTTTGTCGAAACATCTATCAATTTATGAAGGTTTGCACCTAGGGTTTTATTTCTCACTTAGATGAATTATCTTAAGCTTGTGTTAATTAATCATTAATCAACTTATGGAAAATGTTGATTTGACATTGTACCTGTCACATTTGTGTCACATGTATCTCAATTATTTTGTGTTAATTAATCATTTCTTAATTTCAGGGAAATTTTTGTTCAATGTTAGACTTGTGAGATTTGTGAGTTTATTGCTGATCTAATTCATTTGGGGATTCCAGTTTAGATTTGTTTGAATATGTAGACCAATAAGATCAAGTTCTTCTGTTCTTGTAATTGCAATTTTATCAGTTTTTTTATTCTATGTTGAAGTGCAATTTCTTTTGACGGAAGTGAAAGATCATATATTGAGTAATTAAAATGTTAAGTGACAATTTATTTACTGCTAACCAGTCATATACTTTTATTAGTTCCGTGTTAGGACTCGGATAAAGTAGCAAACTTTCAAACTGGAAGAAACGCTAAAAGTGCAAAGATAATTATTAAGAGCTGTGTCGTCAGCATACAACATTGTACAATATGGAGTCATCTCCTATACCATGTGTACCAAGGCCACTTCTTCATGCAGTATGTGTCAGAAATTTGTAATGGATGTCAAGCAAATATTACCATTTATTGCTGTGTGAATATCAGATCAGATATTGGATTGAGCAACCATTTGTAACAAATATGAATTTTATAAGTATCAGTAAATGGACAAGCCATTATTATACTACAGACATTGGATATTTTTGTACTTTCAGTACTACATGTAGTGAAGGAATGTGCAATTATTTGACAAATATTGAAATTGTACTTGTGAATGTACAGATATCTAGTATTGATTTAAGTGCATGTGTTCTTTGTTAAAAGGAGTTTAATTCATGGTTTCATAATCATCATATCTTGTTTCATATGCAATGTATGCATATCCTGAAAGGGCACCAAAATATCATGTATTGGAGGAAGATTTGCATTGGACCATACCTGAATCTTAGAAGATCATTTTGGTTTCATTTTCAGTTAAGTTGGGTACACACCAGTCTCTTCTTCTTGACAAAGATGTAAACTTTCTACAGATGAATTTTATCATTTGTTGCATGAAAGCTTTTCGATAATTTTTCAGCTTGTTGATATATCACTACTCTTCAAATACACACGACTGAAAGACACATGTAGCCTTTTGCACATGGAGTTGAATGTGCCTGTCTGCTGTGGGGGAGGGCTATCTGAAGAACAGTCTCAGCAGCATATTGTCAACAAGTAAGTCACTTTGCTCTTTTAGTGGAAAACAAAATAATATGTATAATATAATATAAATGTCCGTGTGTCCGTCTGTCCATCCGTCTGTGGCATCTTCTTGTAGAGAACTGCTGGACTGTCAGCTTCAAAACTTTATAGGATTGTTGCTTTGGTGTGGATTTTTTTTTTTTTTTTTTTTTTTTGGTTGTGTGTTGAACGGGATTAGTGTCTGGAGTCAAAAATGGATTTTTTATTATTTTTTCTCCTTTTTTTAGATACAACAATGTGGTGTTCAGTGGATGGCAGCCAACAAGCTAGGCCATGAATCATCACTAAAATATCCCTGCATAATCAAATAGGCATAATATATGCATGATATGGTGGTATTGCCAAATACAGTTGCCAAATAAGGTTAATATATGCTGTCAATGTAGGCAGATGGCAGTGACTCATTTGCTATTGGCATCACTGTCTAACTGTGTCCTACCAAATAAGGATAATGTATGCGGGTAATTAATGCAACTAACAGTTGGCCTTAGCTCATGTGCTACAGATATTGTCACACAACTGTGTCCTTCCAAAAAAGGATAACGTGTGTGGGTTGTGACATATAATAAGGCTAATATAGGCTGGCATTGTGCCATACACAAGATAATTTAGGTGGGCAACATGTATGCAGTTGTTTTGTAAACAGATGGCAACCTGGCACTGTCCGAGGCCCCATGCTGTAGATGATGATTTATGCTAGAAGCAAATTTGTTGAAGTCAGCAAGGTCCCTAAATAAAGGTACAGTGTACTGTGCTGGCGGAAGAAATTTGCACAACTGGGCACCCCATTGACCTTTGTCCTACATGACTCTTGTAGAAAATGTGATATAACTTCAGAATGTTGTTCAAAAATATCCACGAGTGGAGATTTGAAGGACAAAGGAATGTGTTGATTGGTTCATTATGGGGAATTTTCTCAGGTCATCAATGTTGCCAAACAAGGTCATGAAATGCACCCATCTCCTGTTGGTGATTTACTGCAAGGCAACGTGACTGGTAACTGTTTTTCTCACACTAAGGCTGCAAATGCTGAGTCAGACTCAGCGCCCAAGAATGTCACAGGGATTTGGTCGAGTGGATATGTGCGTTTCCCATGTCAGCTAGGCAATTGGTGCCAAAGGCTGCAGGTTCGAGTCCCGCTCCTTCCGAACATAAAATATATATTTTCGGCATTCTGTTACTGCTGGTGGATTTAAGTCCCGGATTCTGGAAATAAATGCCGACTCAGTAAATATACTGCATAACCGTGTTGATAAGGCGCTCGTACATAACTACCTCCATATAACCATTCTTTTTTAAGAATGGCGATTTGGTCGAGTGGATATGTGCGTTTCCCATTTAAGCTAGGCTACTGGTGCCAAAGGTTGCAGGTTCGAGTCCCGCTCATTCCAAACATAAAATGATGTTTACATCATTTATCCTAGTTCATAGATGGTCCACCAGGTAGCAGCACAATCTGGTCATACACTAAAAGGTCCTAATAGATTTATTTCTCATTTACCTAACAGATGGCTGCACTGATCAAATATTTCGTTATGGTCTTCATTCATTTGGCTCTTACAGGGTTCACACAGAGCTTGAAAAGTCTTGGAATTTTAGGACTAAATGTTCAAGAGCTTGAAATGGTTTGAATTTTGTATGTAGTCTTGAAAAGTCTGGGATACTCAATTTTCAGAAACAAATTTACATGCAAAAATGGAAAGTCCAGTGTTAAAAAGTTTGCTTGGGGTTGAACTTTTGTGTTAGTCTTTTAATAGCTCTGCTCAAAATTTATTTGTTATGTATAATAAGTCTCTCCTGGACCACCATGGAAATAAATCTTAGGACTGTCTAATGCTATCCTAGGTTCACTATTTTATTTATATTTTACATTTTGTGTATTCTATTTTATGAACCTGAATAAAATTCATTCATTCACTCATTGCCTACGTGAATGTTCTACATCCAGCTACGGAATTCCTTTGACATCGATGCGAATTAGGGAGGGAATTCTCTAGTTACTTATAGATACCAGCCATGATGCATTGTGGTCAGCCATTACAATAGAAATGTGAGCGAGATTGGACATTCTGCCACACATACAATTTTTGAAAGAGATCCAAGCGTTCAAAAAACATTTGCAACTGCCAGAAATGATGCAGTTATGTGAATAAATGTTCTAGGAAGAAACCTGGAGGGAAATATTTGCCAATAATGACTCCAAAGACGAATTATTGGGATTTGCAAGTGAAGGAAGTGATTCCATGTTGGTGAATGCAAGGTATGTCACCTGTAAACTACTGAGCGGAGAGGAAGTTCTATGTGACATTTTTGAAAATTCAGAGTCACTAGAAGAATTTTATGGGTTTTCAGAGGAAGGTACACGTACACCTAGTGACATTGTCTGGGTGGAAAATTTACAGGTTTCAAATGATCTATATACTGACGGTTGTGACAGTGAGGACATAACCACTGCAATGGTTATAACTTTATAATTGGGGCAAAACAAAAGACCAAAACACGTGGCTGAAGCTGATTTTTTTTTTCTCAATGGAGACTCTGACATCATGACTTTCTTCGTGGTGAACAGGCAAACCCTACGAAATTATATTGGAAATCACTGTTGCTAGTGTTGGCAAATATTTCTCTAGCTAGGTAGGTGTGCATAGTAGTTGCTTTGTGTTCTAACTTAGTTTCATTGATTAATTAATCAACAAAGTTCATTAACCCACCTCCAGATCTGAAATTTTTTTTTTCCAGGACATTTCTTTGGAACAATAAATGCTAGCCCTTTGAATTTTTTTTATGGATGAATAAAATGGCTGCAAAACATGTAAGAAGAAAATTGATTGTGTTTGTTTTTATATTTTTTATTTATTTTTTTTTTGCAGGTAACCAAGGGCTCCAGCATTCTTTTCAAGTAAACTTTTTTTTTTCTTATTTCAGCCAGCTTTGTTCAAGTCATATGTGTTAAAGAAGATACAATTAGCAAACAACCCTCATCTTTATTGGTTTTCCCTCAAAATAGGGACCCATAATGTATTTAGGTTCTCTGGCTTTATTTCCATATTACTACCAACAGAAACTTTTCACACTGTACTTGCTATTATATATAAATGTGTATCGTGTATTTACCACCATGATTATTGTGGGCAAGGATATTGATAGGGACAGCAGCTACTTGTTGTCATGGTCATTATATCTGAACTTGTGCACATATATCAATATAGTATTACCCTTACAGGGACATTATACAGACAAAAGTCTGATGTGTGGAGTCATGGAGGTGCCACTAGTGGGCTTATGTGGAACTACCAACCAAGGTTTAAAAAACACATTAAATACATTACTGGGATTAAAAATTAAGATGAAACTACCAAATATACACCAAATATGCATAAGGCAAATGACCACATTTTGTAAAATTTGTGGGTAACCTTGACTTATTGTTCATGGTCATTCAGCAACGTACTAAAGGACAGCAGCTTTGAAATCCAGACTTACTAGAGCTAGGCTTCCCAGATTCAAAGAGATTGCAGACTCATATCTGAAATTTAAATCATTTACAATGTGATTGACCTTGACCTACTTTTTCAAGATCATTGGAGCTGTGAAATTGAAAATGGGAACGAGTTGGCAATGGGCATTATTCAATCTAATTATAAATATATATCTATATAACATTACAGGCATATTATAGGAACGAAAGGCTGTGACATGTAAAATACTGGTGGTGCCACCTTTTATACTTGAAACAGGATATGAAGGGATGGAGAATTCAATATTTTTACAAAGGACAACATTTCCATACCAAATTTTCATCAAATGTGCATTAGGTCAAGGCTCTAATTTGCTGTATTATGAGTGGCCATGACATATTTTCTCAGGTCAATATGCACTTAAAGATGGGAGGTAACTTTGAAATCATGATGTAGCTGTCATATACATATGGTGAGAGCAGATCATTGGACCCATGGCCCTCTTCTTTTCAAATAGTCACTCCCTAGAAATTGGGGTATTTTTTTGTAATTTTTTAGCTTAGCTGTTCACTTGATAACTTGAGAACTATATGAGCTAAGACTTTGGTATTGCAACGGTGTTGGTCCTCTCTGCAGGCTAAGTTGTTTATCATATGAATGACCTTGACCTCACTACCAAGGTCACATAATTAGTTTTATGATAGTTACTGTTCACTTGATAACTTGAAACCTATTTGAGCTAGGACCTTGATGTTACACATGATGATAGTCCTCTGTGAATGTCAGACTTGGATAATACATGTGTGACCTTGAGATCATTACCAAGGCTACATATCATAATCATCATTGTCAGCTGAGCAAAGGACCATCATGGTCCTCTTGTTTGCCCATGCCTCTGTCTATGTGTCTGTACAGCGCCCAAATACTAAAAATGTCCAACCCACATGTCAAACATGAAAATTGTGTTGTGCCGATCACCCACATCCAACATGTAAATTGTATGGCGTATACATGTACCTCTGAAACTGTTTAACTTTCAGGCATGGAACTTTACAGGATCATTAACCAGTATATGGGGCATTCCATGGTAATGTGGACATGACCTTCAAAAATTAAAAGTAGCAGAAAGTTGTTTGTATGTTAAAATATTCAAAGCTAAGATATTATATTTAGAGGAGCAGAGATGAATTTTTATCTCCTGCTTTTATTTCTTTAAATGATTCAAATTAAATTCAAATATGAAAAAAAAAACTGGCATCTTGGAAGGGCCATTACAAATTATGTTCTATCTTGTATGATTTTGTGATTTTCTGCAAAAAAGCTTTCTAGACAAATGATGATAGAGTAGGTGAATAACAAAAACCTTGTTTGACCCAGAGTTAAATTTAAATTTAAACTTTTAATGAGTTTCAAATACTTAAAATGTCCCGTCCGCAATGTTTGACTTATTACAGTGAGCCTCATGCAAAAACCAGGACATATTTCAAAAAGATATTTTGGATCCTTTAATAACACCGTAAGAACTATATAATAAAACTTTTTAAAAACATAATTAAATAAATTTAAACCCTGATTTTAAAAAAAAAATGTCGCGGAGGGGACATTTTGTCGTGGACAGGACAGCTTGCATGGAACACTGCCATATGTTTGGACAGGACGTTACAAATTATGTTCTATCTTTTATGCTTTTGTGATTTTCTGCATAACTGTCCAGACCAATGATGATAGAGTAGGTGGATATCAAAAACCTTGTTTGACCCAGAGTTAAATGAAATTTCAAATTCTAATGAGTGTCAAATGCACAAAATGTCCCGTCCGCGACGTTTGACTTATTAGAGTTAGCCTCATGCAAAAACCAGAACATTTTTCAAAAAGATATTTTGGATCCTTTAATAACACCATAAAAACTATATAATAAAACTTTAGAAAAAAAAAATTAAATAAATTGAAACCCTGATTTAAAAAAAAAAAAATGTCGCGGACGGGACAGCTTGTATAGAACACTGCTATATGTATGGACAGGACGTTACAAATTATGTTCTATCTTTTCCGCTTTTAGTGTTTTTCGCAAACCTTTCTAGACAAATGATGTAAGAGTATGTAGATACCAAAAACCTTGTTAGACCCAGAGTAAATTTTAAATTTCAAATTTTAATGAGTGTCAAATTCTTAAAATGTCTGAGCTGTGCTTTGTATGGTTCATATCAATCAAGTTCAATCATTCATTTCTCTTTATTTATCTGTTTGACGATGTTTGAAATCATCTGTTGGGAACAGTTTTTATTGCTAACACAACAATACCTGGCAATCAAAATGTGGTAGCAACAATACAGCAGTCTTAAGGGCTTATGTGTACAGGAGTCCCTACTGACTGAGGTGAAAAGTATTAACAATTGTTTGTTCACACATGGCCTCCAAACAATTCTGATCTTCCCATAGTGACTCTCTGAGGAAATTCACAGTTTCCCAACATGTAAAGAGCTTGAGATTTACAGGAAACACAATAAGCAGAATGATATGTATTGACTCAGGTGTCAAAATATGTGTAATTAATACCATGAGCTAAATGCTTAACAATATAGAATGGTTCATAATGTGTTAATTTTGTCAATTAAACTTCAGTCTGTGAATTACCCAAGTTTTTCTACCTTTGGCTGCATGTGGACAAAAGTGTCCCATCTGCAACGCTGGATCCTGTCCCATCCGCGACGTGGCTAATTTGCATTTTTCTTAAGTATGAAAACATTTAGTGTTTTTTGTACAAGTACTTGGGAAAACATCTCAGTTATCTTATCATGGACTATGAAATGTGAAATTATTGGAAACAGCAGAGTTGTAGACTTCAGGGTTCAACCTCAAAACCTATGTCTGAAATGTGTCCAATAAGCGACACAAGTGTTTTGGGGTAGAAAATGGAAAAAAAAAACCAAGAAGTTTTTTTTCTTCATCAGTTATCTTGAGGGGGTCATATAGTTACCTTGATAAATAACAAAGAAGTTCTAACTTGAAAATGATGAAGCATAGGAGATAATAAAGTCTGTAAAATGTCCTGTCCGCGACAAAAAAATACCACGGAATGTCCCACATGGATTTGTGCATCTTGGGATTTGTTTGCCTGTGCCTGTGTCTGTGTGTCTGTACAGCACTATGGATTTAGTGGAAATGGCAATTGTGTGCACTACATCCAATATGAATCTTGTGTTATGCAGAAAGATTATCATCAGCTGAAAACAAGAAAGGTTTACATTGAAATTACTGGAATTACTTTGTTTCTGGTCCTTAATGCAGATTTGCTAACTATTCACAGGTGGGGGACTATGTATTGCCATGTAACACTTGATCTTGTCTGAAAATATATAATCTGCCAAGTAAAACACAGTTTGATTTCTGAAAGTTTTTTTTTTCTTTTTTCTTACAGTGAGATGAAGTATGGTAATGGAATCCTGACAGATGATGTGTTGAAAAGTACACATGTGAATATGCTGCTGCAACCAATCAACGAACGTGATTCCATGTTACTGACAGTGACAAACAGTGCAGTGTTGGCTGCATCAGAATTGGAGAAGTACAAGTTTCCAATAATATCTGGTTCTTCAGGAGCTGGGAAGTCCAGCTTTATCACTTTATATGCACATCATGTACTCTTAAACAAAAGGTATAAACAGGCCTTCTTATTGGAACACAAGACAGCAAGACGTAATGAATTAAGGTCAAAAATGACTCAATGCCTGTCAGCTAAATTTATAATACCTAGATCTGAGCCAACCCTTTTTGTCGTGGACCAGGTAAACTTGGCAAGTTCAATAGTTCGCAGTGATATTCATGCCGCAACCACCCTTATTAAAAACAGTTTTGACAATGCAACACTTATCATCGTAGGATCTGGACACTTCATGCCATCAAGACAAATTGTAACTTTGCATGGATGTTCTCTTCTTGCTGTGAAATTTCTACTAACACAAGCTGAGTTTAGAACTGTATGCAAGCGTGCATATGGATCTCGATATGAAGAGGACAAAATGAAAGAAGCATATGAGGAATGTATAAAAAACAAGGACACATTGTATGAAATGTTTTACCCATGTCGAGAGACAAAAAAATCTCTGGAATCTACATTCTGTGGCCTGTTGAAACAGGGACAGGCTGGATGGAAGACAGAAGCAAACATGTTGTTCCAGGACATCATTGAAAAAGTTCTCCCAATACCTGAAGGCGGCATGAATATTAAATCCGTTATTGAGTCTGCAAAAGAAGTTCTCGCAGATCGTTCAGACAGATGCCTTTTATCATTGCTTGTAACTCTCGCAAATGCACAACCAGTATTAGGAGAGCTCAGAAATGTAGGAAACCATGATTGCTTTTATTATCATGAGTGTACAGATAACAATGGTTTGGATTACATCCTTCATCCTCTAGATGGAAAATTTATCTCTGATCTTTTGTTACGCCAACCCAGTTGTTTGGCAGAGAGGATCAGGATCGTACATGCTAACTTTGAAAACCAGTGTACAACCCCACTTTCCAAGGGACTACTATATAAACAGCTTGTCTTTCTTGACCTACTACAGGAAAGTGTCAAGCATGGCGTCAATGTTGGAATGCAAATTGAAGAAGGACCTGCTCTTGATTATCCCAAAACTATTTGTCATTTTGTAAATAAGCATATCTGTACGGATATCCAAGACAAACGTTTAGTAGAATAAAAAAAATGTAAGCCATGCTGGAGATGTGACAGGGCTGCTGAGATGAATGTCACTGAAACCCACACAATGTGCTATTCCTTCAAGGGTGCTCTGATGCAGCCAAACTGCCCAGGCTTTCATTACGTACATTTGACGGAGAGGCATACATTTGATACCATCACAGATATCAGTGTCACAGTTAGGAACGTTCAGCTAATTCAAATTACAATAAATGGAACTAACCACCAAACAAAGTCCATGGTGAAATCAGTTACAAAGTGGAGAGAAAGCTATGGCATGGATGTCCTGGAGCTATATTGGATGATACCCAGTCAACAGTACGAGACACCAGCCAAGATGATAGATAAGGACAATCCTGAATGTGAAGGCTTTGAGATAAAGACAGTTGTGAACAATTATCACCACATGGAGTGATCAAAAGGATGATACTAGGGATGGGCTGATATGGAATTTTTCATGCAATACTGATATCCGGTATTTTGGATTCCTCTGATACAGACAGTAAGCTTAAAAAATGAATAAAATCTTGAAACCGATGTGAAACACATATTTTAAATAAACTTCAAAAGCCTGAACAATAACATTACCCTACTAGCCAGAGCAAAACAACTATACACTACTGTACTGTATGTAAAATCCTTGTGACAAACCAATTGTCTGCTGTATTTTTCATAATGTTACCCTGATAACAACAAAATTTAGCATATAAATATACCCTTGTTGCCTTTTTTGAAAGAAATAGCAGATTTTATGAATTGTCAAAGTTGATACATTCAGTGCCAATCATTTATCTGTGTTTCTGGTTCCAAAAAAGCCACAGAAAAATGCCACAAAAATGAAAGATCCATACGAGAATTATGGTCTTAACTATAATTTCCTTTTTATTTCATGAAAATTAATGTACTCATTTGTGAAAAATGATGTTTCAAAGTTGGGCAGGCCCCAAATGCAATCCCTAGAAAAGTGTCCTCTCACACTGTGCAGATAGACCAAGAGTTGAGTGTAATTTATTTAATATTTTCGACCAAGTCTTCGATTGGTATCACTGGAAATGGTACACCTGGGGGATTCAAGAAAGGTGAGTCTTAGGTGTCGCCAGTGGTGGAATAAGCTACAGGTTCAAGGTCATTTGAGGTCAAAGGTCAAATCCATGGCAAGGGCCATGTGTATAAAAACGGCTTAATTTTTTCATTAATTACTGTCAGAATGCAATAACATTTCACAGACATATAGAAAACATCCTATGCTACCACCTAAAGAAAAAAAAAACTACTATCATATTGAACAGTAGGTCCTTTTTACCATTTATTCTGGTGCTTTAACCTCATTTACAATCCATGTGCACAGTGCTCAGTCTACAGCAAGAAATGTGCCCAGCTCAGCAGCTAGCAAGTAGGCCTACATGAAAAGATGTACACAGCTCAACTGCCAACAACCAAGCTTCCCCCCCCCCCCCCACCTCCAAGCTACAAACAGTGTCCTGGGACATTCCAGTTCCTCATCTTACTGTGACTCAGCAGTACTAACAACTGAGCATAAAACAAAGTGTACACAAATACATATGAAGACAGGGTCCATTATACATGATCTGGTAAGAAGACAAGAAACCCCAAAGTAAGTCTCTTATCACTAGTTATCCATTATATCATTACTATCTCACATCACATCCATGTGTATAATGTGTAAAACGCAAAAATTGAGAAAGGTTACAATAATGCAATATTTGGAGGTAAATGGCACTGAAAGGAGTCTTGCGCTGGTTCCCTACTGATGACCTGATTTTTATAGAATGACTAATAAATCTAAATGTTTGCCTTTACATTCAAATTTGATAAGTATGATGACAAAGACATTCATATCTGCAATGACTTAGAACCACAATCTTTCAGTGAGTGCGACAGAAGAGGACTTTGCTTTTAGATCATTGGACTAATTTCCATGTTTGAAAGGCACTTGCCTGGGCTTACATATTTGGATTTGAGTTTCTCTGTCTGTTAAATATTAATTACTAGTAAGGAAATATACATGTATTATGTACAAATATCATTGAGCCAGACCACTTGGTCGTTACCACCTGGGTGATGTCCCAATAGGTAAATCAGCTTGACATCATAGCCCTGTCAATTTGTAGCTGTTTGTTGTATCTGCCCCTTTTCTTCAAAAAAAAAAACAACAAACAAACAAAAAAAAAAAAAAAAAAAAAAAAACAAATAAAAAGCAAAAACAAAACAAAAAACCCCCCAAAAACGAACAAAAACAAACACACACACACACACAAAAACAGTTTATACATATAATGTACAGTGTGTGAGGCCACATACCTAGGTATTGCATTACATGGTTAAAAATGTCTTGCTATGAGAGGTACTGCAAAGTGGCTACAAGTCAAACCCTAATACCTTCTGATTGGCTGTGATTTTGAACTCATTCATCTTGGCTTCCATGTGCGAGCTGGCACTCTTACCCAGACACTCTGTGGTGTTGTCTACCACTGATGAAGTTGTTGGCTTTTGATCAATTTTCCCAGGTGTCCATTAACATTTTTGCACTGACATTTGCTGAGTACTGTAGCCTTCATTTTAAGTTGGTTGGGCCAAGTTCAGAAATTTCCAAATTTAAGCAAATTATCTGTAGGTCAACATAGTTTTGGTAACATGTATAGAACTATGACCTAATGTTGGTCTAACCAATCTGATCAATTAGACTTCAATGTTACAGCCTTGTAATCAGAGCTTGTGTTGGGCCGTAAGTGCAGGCGGTATGGAATCTTAACCAATTCCATACAAGTCCCTGATTTTTCCATATATTTACCTAGATTAAAGACAACAATTGCATATTTGAATTCTTCATGAAAAGAGCTTTTGTTCAAGTACCAACATGCCTATAGTCTTTAGTCAGTGGTTCTGGCACTGTCTGGCAAGTCATGCTGCAGCTGCCCTTGTGGCAGCTGCAGCATGACTTGCCCGGCAGTGCCAGAACCACTGACCAAGGCCTGTCACCATAGTATTGAATGAGTTAAATGAATCTTCCTGGATGACGGGGACGATAGAGTTCTTATCAAAGACATGGAATACAATCTGTAGGTACACATGTGTTCTCCACAGAGAAATTTTTAACAGGGTGGTGATCATGAACATTTTCACCATGTGGTAACATACAAATGTATGTTCCTTGAATTTTCTGCAGACACACTAAATATTAAACATATAACAAAAGTCAAAGGAAAATGTTGGCAAAAATTACAAGAGTGTTTAACTCTGATGATGGCGAGGTACGTGGAGGACACCCTGTGAAATGGGCCTATGGACAACCTAGTACAGTAAAGCTGAACACCTCTTTTACCACAATACTTTTTGGGGTCCCAACTTTTTGGTATGTAATTTAATAGGAGAGCCATGTGTTGGAATCTGCCATCTCTGAACCTCTCTAGTATGAAAGCTGAATGTTGAACACTTGCTTTTAGAATATAGTATACACTTGAATAAAATGTCGTAAACACATTTCAGGTATAGTAAGAATGTCCCAATTGAGAACCTGACTTTCTTTCGGTCCACCATTTTTGGCCATTGTATCTGATACAGAGCATTTGAATCACTGATTTTACCTGCCATTAGTTAACACCTCACTTTTTGACTCAGTCTTCTGTCAGAGTGGAATGAGTTAAACAAAATAATACTATGACAATGATTGACTTGTATCCTATTGGTGTGTTACTCTCCATACATTGGGATTACATTGGAGCAAAAGAAAGAGTCCCACATCAGCAGGAATTGCTTCTGTTTAGTTATTTTTGGTATTTAGTGTTACAAACTCTAAATACTGAAAAGAATAGAAAAGATGTTATAATTAATCATTCAGACATACATTATCACCATGATTGACTTGCATATTGCTTGTTGAACTTATTTCAATGTCAACCTCTTGCTAATGTACTTTAAATGTAACTTTTAAACCATGAAAGTGCTTCACAAATTTGGACTGTATTTCTTCAAGGACATCAATACCTTAACCATTAGATCAGTTTTCACAACCATATTCAATGGTAGGAAGAGTTTGTACATCAAATATTTCCATGGACAGAGCAGATGAAAGTATACCCTTTGCAGAGTAACACTGTTTAGAGCTCCAAAACATGGCCTTGTTTGTTTTTTAAGCTAGAGAGAGTGTAAGGGTGTCTTTTCGTTGAATTAAATATTACACCAACGTGTTTGTATCTCTTTACCTTCTTATTTTTTTTCTTGGTTGATTATTAATTGATGTCTAATTATGCATTTGTGAAAGATCATGATTTTCATTTTGACAAAGTGAACAATTAAGTGCCACAGCTGACGATATTTAAACAGACCATTAAATTGCAGCAGGAGTCCTTCAGTGTTGTCAGATGTTAACACAAATTAACATCTGCATACAAGAGGTAATAAATTAACAAGTTTTCAGGTACTATGCCATGCTCTTCGCCAATAAAAGCTACAACTACCAGAAAGATATTTTGTAAACAGTATCCGGCTTACTATGCCACCCTGCAATACACCAAATCTATGGTCAATGTTATTATTGAGGTTATCCTTACAGCAGATTTTTTTTGTTAAACTTAACATATTTTCATGAGCTCTAGACTTCCCTCTTTTTTTTCAGTTTATAAAAGAAGGCATTGCAGTTTACATAGTTGAAAGCCCTGGAGAAATCTGTAATGTATTTTGAAAACGGCGGTGGCATGCACCTATAAACACGACAAGATGGCTGTCTTCTCAAGAGCCTGGTTTTAATGTTGGAAACGTGTATAATACATGAATTGACTACAGGTGGCAGCACCAGACAACCTTAAGACAGGTGTCTCTAACAAACCATAAAACATCACATCTCCCCTCTCATGTTTTTAAGCCTCTAGGGGAATTATATAAACTGAAAATAGATTTAATACAAGCATATGGTCCTGGATGCATAGCATTAAGAACTCACCAGTGTCCATCATATCAAGTGCATGCTATATTGTATTTTAGCAGAATATGATTACAGTCCTGTGCATTGATAAGTAATCTCAACTGGTATTGATCCTTTTAAGTTACTAAAAAAAAATATTTTAAGAGGTCCAGCTTTGTTGTAGGCTTAGATGGGCTGCCGCTTCTAGTTTGCATTCCAGGCCTTGTAGATATAGTGTCATAAATTACCCCGGCTTTGGACCTCGAATCAGCTAGGGGGCTAGCAATGGGCTGGGGGTTGACCTGTGAATATGCCTGGGTAACGTTACTTTGTGGTTGACCTCTTGTGTGCTCACCATCAATGGAAGTATGCAAATTTTCATCATACTCATCACGTTGTGCTTGAATATGTGGCTGGCTTTCCCGTGTCAGGAATAGATGCATGCGATTTCTCTGGCACTGTTTGCCTATGGGAGTTTCAACTATGCAACTCCTTGGATTTCGGTTATGACTGGCAATGTGTCCATATTCCCAATCACCTCTTGGAATAAAAAATTGGATAGGTTGATCTACATTGACTGACCACAGATCCCCTGGGCTGTGCCTGTCATGGAATTTCTTTTGTTTCTCCTGTCTTGCTTTGAGGAGAGCAAGTTTTCATGGGCGGAATTACATGCGGGGCTAATAGGTTCACAAAAGTTGAGACTTAGCCTTTCAGTATCCTGCTATTCAACAGCTCAGATGGGGCATACCCATTGGTTCCATTTAGGGGGGTATTTCTGTACTCTAGTAAAGCTAACCAAGGGTCATTACCAGACCTTTCTGCCTTTTTCATTAGGTTTGTTACTACTTTTACATAGGCCTCAGCTTTGCCGTTACTTTGTGGGCACCCTGGACTGGATGTGGTATGTTTAAATTCCCAGATTTGTACAAGCTGTCCAAACTGCTGGCTAGCAAAGTAGGAAGCTCCATTAGCCACAAGCTCATCTGGTGAGCCAAATCTAGAGAAGATTTGCTTCATGGCCTGAATGAGTGAGTGTGTTGTCAGGTCTGAAAGTGGGAGTGCTTCTGGGAATTTGGAATAATAGTCTACGAGTACTATGTAGTCATGACCATTGAGATACAAAGTGTCTGCTCCTATTCTAACCCATGGTTGTGATGGTATGTCGTAAGACAAAAGTGGTTCCCAGGGCAATTTGTTCCTGCTCTCTTAGCAGATGGAACATTTATGCACACATCTCTTCTACCTGGTGGTTCATGCCTGGCCAAAAGAGTACGCTTCGGGCTTTTTGTTTAGATTTTACTATGCCCTGGTAGGACTCATGGATTTTTTCCAGCATTTTGGGTCTTTGGCTTTCAGGTACAACCATTTGGTTATCTCGGAAAATTAGCCCATCGCAGCATGCTAGACTATCTCTGAACTGATAGTATGGGGTTATGATGGTCGGTACCTTGCTACGATCTACAGGTGATCCATTTAAGATTTGCCCTTTGAACACTTGTAACACTCTGTCTGAAGCAGTGTCAGCTCGTAGCTCTTGTAGTCTGTTTTTGGTTACTGGCAGTTGTCTGATTATCAAGTTCACTTCAAGTGTATTGTCAAACTCACTTTCTGTTGGTGTGGTTTGAGATAAATTGTGACTCAAGGCATCTGGCACAAACATTTCGTGACCTAGCCTCCATACAATATCAGGGTCGTACCTTAGCAGATGCATGAGCATTATGTTGCAATCTAGGACTGAGTCTGTGTAGTGGCTTCTGAAAAATTCCTATCAGGGGATGGTGGTCTGTGATTATGACCGTATGGTGTCTGAAAATATAATCTTGAAAAATTTGCGACATGCATACAGTATGGCAGTATTTCTTTCTCTATGACCACGTACTTTGTTTCTGCGGCATTCATTCTGCGAGATGTTTATGCCACTGGGGCAATGTCCTGCATAATAAGGGCACCATAACCATGGTTACTTGCGTCTGTTGCTATGGTCACCTGCTTATTCACGTCATAAAACTTGAGGACTGGTGCTCTGGTGACCAAATCCTTAATTTCTGCAGTTCACTGCAATGTTTACTGCCCCAGTGGCATGCTATTCCCTTTTGAGTCAATGAGCACAGTGGTGCTGTGATCTCAGACATGTTCAAAATAAATTTCCCCAGATATGTCATCATTCCTAATAATGTTTACAGCTCGTCTAAGTTTTGTGGGTCAGGAATTTTCAAAATTGCCTCCACATGCTCATTGCTGGGTGACAATCCAAGGCTTGATAGAACATGACCCGCATATTCTACCCTATCAGTTCTAATGACTGATTTCGTGTTGAACTTTATGCCCACACTGGGAGTGCGGAAAATGAACTTTTCCATACGTTCATTTTGCTGGGCTTCTGAGTTGCCCCACAATAGCACATCATCAATTAAGATCTCACATCCCTCAAAATCTCTGAATATATCAATCATAGCACGTTGCCACACTTCTCCCCCTGAGCATATTCCGAAAGGAAGTACCCAGTATCTATACCGGCTGAATGGGGTATTAATCGTTGTTAACTTGAAACTGTCTTGGCTTAAAGCCAGTTATCAATACCTGCTGGTAGCATCGAATTTTGAAAACACTTTGGCATCAGGCATATGGGCAACAATGTCCTCTATTACTGGCATGGGATAATGTTCCCGCCTTATTTGGTCATTACGGTCACGTGGGTCAAGACACATCCATATTTCACAATTGGATTTGGTGACAACAGTCATGGAGTTAACCCAGTCTGTTGGACAAGTGTCTTTATTACCTATACCTAGCTCTTCCATTCAATCTAATTCTGCCTTTACTCGGTTCGGAATCTTGTATGGAATAGTACGAGGGCGGTTCTGTACAGGTGTTGCACTGGCTTTTAAGTTTACGTGGTAGTTGTGATTTTTGCAGCCTACCCAGACCCTGGAGCACATCCATATTGTCTCTTACAAATTTTTCCGCACATGGCTTTGGTTAAACAATTTTGACTGTCACAGGGGGCCCAGGTCTTACCTGCGCTCTGATTGGCAGTCTGTTTGGTTTCTGAGGCCGAGTGTACTTTGTACCGGGGTACCTGGAGTGGGGCCGAAGGGTTGACAGATGGACTTGGGTGTATGGATGTGGAATCAAGTTTTACAATCTGGTCTCCCGAAAGACGTTCCAGGGGGACCCAAACCACGCGGCTCTGTCTGCCTAGTATGGGAGATACACGACACTTAACAACTTGAAATAGGACCTCGGGGTACACCTGTTGATTTACCTTAAGGTCTATGTTTATTTGGCCAAAGGGTGTTTTTTGTGGTTACCAAAGGATCTTAGAGTCACATTGCCATCATGAAGCACTTTACTTATCAGGCAGTGTCTGATAAACTGCATGTGGAATTATGTCCACTTGAGACCCAGAGTCCAGCTTGGAATTTAACCGTGTTGCCTTCTAACACAACTTCTTGTGTCCAGTCTTTGTGTATGCTTGTGTCGCTCTCCACATCGGCAGTTAAAATCTCAACAGTTATAGAGTCTTGTGTTAACTCGTCCATTGAACCTGCAGAGGCACCAATCTCACTATCGCTATACAGCTCATCACGGGCATCTCCTCTGCAAAGGTGTTGGGTGACTTTTCGCACCATGGGATGTCTCAGGCCTTCTGTAGGCATGGATCTGCACTTACCAGCAAAGTGGTTAAGTTTCCCGCACTTTGCACATGACTTGTTCTTTGCCAGACAGCAAACCTCAGCATGACTGTATGGGCAGTTTTTGCACCTTCCCTGTTTGCGATATGCGGGCTTAGTCACTTTTCCTTTCCCTTTTTTCTCATACTGATTGATGATGGCAACCGCCTGTGTTTGTTCTTCAGAACACAATGACATGGACTTGATGTGTAGTACAGAAAGTTCAGCAGCAAGGCACATGTCGACAGTCTGCTTATAGGTTAGTGTGTCCATATGCAACATGATTTCTCTTACCTTTGAGTCTGTGATTCTGTGCACTATTCTATCTCTCAACAGCTTTTCTTCGAGTTGCTTGTATTCACAGTATTTTGCCAATGTCTAAATTGCTGTAAGATACTCTGAAAACTTTTCTCCATGCTTCTGTTGTCTGGTATTAAATGTATATCGACGAACAGTAATGTTTTTCCTGGGTTCACAATAGTCCAAAAATAGCTTTCTTAGTGTCTCTATTTTGTTCTGGTCAACTTCTGGTATGGTAAATGTGTCGAAAATTTCCTAAGCCTGGGCTCCTGCCACATGCAAGAAAGTTGCGCACTGCACGCTTTCTGTCTTCTTGATCAGTTCTGAAGCAATGGAAAACAAGTCACAGCTCTGTATCCAGCTTTTCCATTTTTTTGGATGGCTGTCTTCTCAAGAGCCTTGTTTTAATGTTGGAAACCTGGATAATACATGAATTGACCACAGGTGGCAGCCCCAGGCAACCCTAAGACAGGTGTCTCACAAACCACAGAACATCACCAAATCAACAAAGCAAAGATACAGTGATTTGTTTTAAAGCTTTGTGTGTGTAAAGTACTCTGCACAATAAATATGTTGTCAATGGTCCTGCTACGATTATGAAAGCTTGCCTGGAAGTTATTGCCAAGATTACAAATTTCTTTTTAAAAGAGCAGTCTACCAGTGATAACAAATTCAAATAATTTACCAAGTGTGGCGAATAAGAAGATTTTTCTGTAATTGTCAGGGCTGTTCTTTTTTGCCACTTTTATGAAGTGGACTGATGATACCTTGGAACTACTGGTAAAAAAAGTCCCCAGACTGTAACAAAGAGTTATATAACTATAAAGAGGTTGTACTAGGATTTCGTCTGCATATTTTACAAATTCACCAAAGATGCCATCAATGCCTGGGGCTTTGTTGTTTTAATTTTCATAATATGAAAATTCAACTAACCCTCTGTATTAGGCTGATTAACTCATTCCACCCTGATGACGCTTTTTCCCGCTAATATCTAAATGTCGTCTGCTAATTGTATTTTACTAATTTAGGGATTATTTTTCAATATTTTGGATGAAACTTGCATGGAAGATCATTCCAAATTATATGCCCATGGTCAACAGCTTTCCTTGGCGCGCTCTGGGCGCATTGCGCCCAGAGCGCGCCAAGGAAAGCTGTTGACTCAGTCTTCTACCAGGGTGGAATGAGTTAAAAAATTAAAATTTCAAAATATCCAACATCTGGAGGTTCGCCATTTGGGTAAAGTAATGAACAAAGTCATCATATATGACAGACATGCTTTTCAAATACAGCAAATAGTCGGCAGTATTATTGGAGTGCATTTCTTCTAATTTTAAACGGTTAGCATAAAGATGTTGTCTTTTTGATGTTTATAGTTCTGTGAAGGGTTTTTTTTTTTAAATCCCAATAATCAGCCTCTTTTTCAGGGTTTGAAAGATCACCGTGTTTTGTAACTTATTTATGCCAGCTTTCAGTTTTTTACATTTATTTAGTCGTCATCTTTTTTAATTTCTTATTTACATTTATTTCAAAAATTGATCAAAAGTGTTTTTAATTGACAATTCAGCGGTGGTGCTATACATATATTTATCACAGACATATTCAACAGTAGCACCTGAATTTAGCTAGTCAACATATTCCAACAGGAGTTCAATGGGTTTTTTTAAGAGGTTTGATGCTGGAAGTAGCTGGTTAGCTTCTCTTTGTTCCATTTGTAATATGTTACACTTTAAGTGCATGTAGGCATTCTGCCATGAGGGAAATTAACACTTTGCCATTTGCATTTGTTGTAGTAGCAACATTAAGGGGTACAATCAGCTGGATGTTTGTCAACAAGTGGGAGATTTAGCTGAATTTGTCTTCAGGGACTAATAAGCAATCAACTACACTTTTGCCGCATACAGGGCAAAATGTATGTTTGCCTTCTCCAGCATCACTGTCAAGACCACCATTTCAAATTAAGTTTTATGGACCTACAGCAATTGATAAGCATTCTACCATAAACATTTAGTCTACCAGTGTGGGCAGAGACTGGGACATCAACATGAGATGTACATTTCTCCCAGTGATGCTATCCAAGAACCCGTCTGTACCAGGTGGGTTCAGTGGGAGGTCATTAACAGAGGCTGCACTGCATTAAAATCCTTGCAGAGGGTGGGGTGAGCCGTCACTCTGCAAGAACCAGAAAGGTCATCTTCTAAAATATCGAATCAGTTAGCACTTGGGTTATCGAAAGAATTGTCAGGTATATATGTAAATAAAACTAATACTATCATTCTTATTACAGTGGAACTTAAAGAAGTCATATAATGGCTCAATCCACGCAATAATTTTATTTGTTGAAGATATTGTTACACCTGGTAAAATGTTGTTCCTTAAAATGATACTGATACCCCCTGATGCCCTGTATGCATTCACATTTTGATGAAGGCGAGAAAAGTAGAATAAAGCTAGTTTAGAGGCTTGAATATCAAATGAATCGTCCTTCATAGTTTCAAATAAGATTGTAATATCGTGTTGAAATAAGTAATCTTGTTGGTCAACCTGACCTAGTTCGTCATCCTAGCCACAAATATTCCGTGAAACACATATAATAAACCCAGGGGCAGGAACATTCAACTTTGTTGACTTTATGGCCTAGCCCTCACATAATCAGGAGATCTGGAATAAGGGTCACGTTGTGAATTTAAAAACCGTGACACGCGGAATCAGATTACGTCTTTCGTCTTCTGGGTTATGTGTATATTGTCCCGTGTTATATGAATTTAAAGAAATAATTGATGCTTTTTCTTCAATACT